>SOPI01000620.1:0-146916 GCA_021307395.1 Trypanosoma vivax | reverse complement strand
GCTGTATTTTCTGCGTGCGCGTTTCTTTTTTTGCTGGCGTTGTTGTTACTTGATTTGTGTGCAGGCTGCAGGATGTCGGGCGAGCTTGGAGAGAAGAGCGGGGAGGCAAGCTAGCTGTTTTCAATGGTTTTGTTTTGCGTTATTTTTTCTTCGTTTTATATTCTTTCGCATTTCGTAGTGTCGCTGTTTGTTTGTGCTCGCACCACCGTTGTGGTTGCTTGTTGTTTGACGGCGGTGTTTTTTTCTTCAATAGTTGCGCGAGCTGGACGTATCTTGTCTCTCTGCCGGTGTGCATCTTTCATTTTTGTGCCAGTGTTTTTGACTGTGTTTGTTGTGTTTGGTGCGTGTCTTGTTGAGCGCTGACTTGTTTGTCGATGCCTTTCGAGCGCGCTGAGGGTGTGTCACGGTCCCTCGCGCGCGTGGCGTGCGACGCGCTTGAATGTCGTGTGTGTGTCCTTTGTGTCCCCTCCGGTGCTGCTTACTGCGGTGTGCTGTTTTTTTGAGCTCGGAGTGTGCTGGCGTGCGCTGTTGTCTGTGTCGTTGATGCAGTGCGCATGCCTTGTCTTTCTTTGTGTGTTCGTCCTTGCCGACTTGGCGTGGCAGAGTGCCTTTTGAGTGTTTCGGCGTTCTTTTCAGCGCTTGCGCGGTGAGGTATTTTTTCAAGTGCTGCTGCAGTCTTGGAGCGTTGTGTTGCGTTTGGGTGCGTGTGTTTTCGGCCATGTGTTGGCTTCGTGTCCCTTTCCCCCGGCAGGCGCGTCATTTCTGACCATTCCTGTTCGTCTTACTGTGCTGTCGCTTGGTGCTGGCCAGCTCGGTCGGCGCCAAGTGTGTCCGTGTTTCCCCTGTGACCCTGTGCTGCTTGCTTCCTCAATGTCCTTGGTGCGTGCTGTGTTACTTTTCTTTGTAAATGAAAGTGTGGCACGTGCGGTGTGTTTTGTTTGTTTAGGCACGCGGTCGTGCGCCGGAGCGTACCGTCTGTGTGGTTGCGTGTGTTCACGTGCGTGGTGTGCGTGTTGCAGCCAGCTGGTGCGTTCCTTATGGCTAGGTGCCCGTGTTGCGCGTTCCTGTTCCTCTGTCTGGCTATTTCTTTTTTCCTGTGTTCAGTGCGGCGTTGCGTGTTGGACTGTCATCAGTGCGACGAGGCCAAGCGGTGCGTGCGCGATGCTTTTTCGTAAGACTGCTTCAGTGACTTGTGCTGGTGGTGTTGGGCTTCGTTGTGTTTCGCCCCTTCCCCTGTTTTGTTCTGCTGTGCGCGTTCTTTCTTGTTGCTGCTGTGCGCTTGTGCTCGTTGCGGTGCCCTCTGCCATGCTTGCGTTTGCGGGGTTGGGTTTCGGGCGCGCGCTGCGCTGAGTGCTTTGAGTGTTTCCGCCACGTTGATGGGCTCGCACGCACCGGTGTGTTGCGCGCACGGTCCTTTTGCTTTATCGCTGGCGTCGAGTGCTTCCTCTATCTTTTCGAGCATGTCCGTGCTGCTCGTCGCGCCGTGCTTGACTGTGCCGTCCACCCAGCCGATGCCTCCTGAGCTGTCCGCTTTTATTTCGATGCAGCTGCCGAGTGTTATTCTCTTGTTTGTTTGCTTTTTCGTCGTTTTTTCTGTTTTGTCCTCGTTGACTGCCGCCGTTAGCGATCAGCAGGCCGTTCGAGCCTGCGGTGCCGGTTTGTGAGAGGGCGAGCAGCGCGCACTGCTCAGCACCGGCCTGACGCCCAGTCCGATGTTGTGCCTGGCGAGCCCTCGCCGTTTTGGTCCAGTGTGACCTGTTTTACTACAGCCTGTTTCAGCGCTTCGAAGTTTTTTCTGTAGGAGGCCGAAGTGGCTTGCGCATGTTTGTGCCAGAATGTAGTGCGCGTTCGTGTCGACTGCGCTCCTGTGATCGTTTGCTCGTACCCTTTAGGCACGACTTCCGGCTGCGAGCTGGCCGCCTGTGCCCACTGCGGCGAGGACGAGCAGGAATCCGCTGAGGTCTGGCCTGTGCGCGCGGCTGCATGGCCTGTTGTGTGGCGTTGTTGGCGAGCAATGTCAGCGCCGCTGCTGCGCTTCGGGCTCCCGATGCTTTTTTCCTGGCCTGTCCCGCTGTGCGTCCATGCGTCGCCTGGTCCCCTGTGTCGACGCGGCGGCGATCAATGCTCGATGCTTGCGGCGTTGGCGCGAGCAGTTTGCGCCAGCGCCTCGACGCGCCGCGCTGCTTCCAGCCCAACCTCCCCAGGCGTGTCAACGCGAACGCCGTTTCGCAAAGCTTTGGCCCGTCAGCCGCTGCGAGCCCCGCTGGCGTGGCTGCCCGCGATTGCCGAGTCAGCCACCACAGCCGCGACAGCGATCCCAAACCAGAGTGACTGCATCCCCTTTCTTCCCTGAGCTACTCTCACGCTGAAACAAAGAGGCCCTCTCCTTGCACCACCGCCCCCAGAAACTATCCTCCGCCATCCCCTCCAAAGACGCCACACTTCCCGACAGACCCGGACGCTCGTGCCACGGGCGCCGCGCAAGCCCAACGTCGCGCACCCTTGCTCCCCTTGTGGCAAACCCTCCGCGCGCCTGTGCCCGTGACCCGCAGCAACGTTGACACCCTCGGACGAGCACCGGCGCGCGCCCCGTGCCCAACACCAACAGCGCCGGCGGAAGGAAGACGGGAGGCGACCACGCCGCCCGCTGTTCGGAACAGCCGGGAGGCGCACGGTGCGCAGCCGCGCGCGACGTTGGCATCGACCTGCGACTGGTCTACCGCTAACGAGGCACCCACTTCGACGCGTGTCCTCAACTGAGTGTGCGCGAAGCGGTTAAACAAGGACAGTGCGGCGCCATGCATTGCGCGCCAAGGACTCGCAGCGAAGGGCAGCGACCACGTCGCGGGTCCCAGCAAATACTGCTGACGCGGGGCCACCACATTGGGAGCGCGGCCATAAAACAGACGGCAGAAGGTCGGGGCTTGAAGGAGCGAACACCCTTCAACGGTGACAAAGAGAGCGTCTTGGCAGGTAAGGGGCGCGTGCGACACAGCAGCAACGGGCCGAACGAGAAAAGGCCTGGCGCGGAGCGAAGACTGCAGGTACAATGCACGGTGACTTGGAGGGGCGGACAGAAAGAGGGTGCGAACTGCGGCGCGTGCGCCGCCCGCCTTGCCAGGCGCGTCGACGGCAGCTCTTCTGCGCCGAGTCTGGTTGTGAAGCGCGATCGAGCACAGACAGCACTGCGGAGGCAGCGACGGGTCTACGACCTATAGGCCAGCGCCGACGGGTAACGAGCCAGCACGAGGGACACGCGACCACGGGATGGCGTCAGGGAAGACGCTTGCGGCCGGTGGTGGATCGACGGATTGACGAGGGGCCAACGCTTAGGTAGACGACCACACAGAAGCAAGTGAAAGCGGGCAGAGCTGTGACGGCACAGGCTGTCAGCGGGTCAGTGGAGAACACCATGTGCTTTCCGCCGAGCGTAGCGGAGAGCACGAACAGGCGCATCCTGCGCGCAGTGGGCAGTCGACAGAGAGGTGCGGTGACGAAAGGAGACGCGGCAGCACTCGGCCCGACGGAGCGTGTGCTGCAGGGACAACGCATGGCGTTGTGGATGCGCCCGCGGGAAGAGCAATACTGCACGGAGGAGCGTGCACGGAACTGAAACACACTCGACCGAACAACAGGACTGCCGCCGGGCGCGGAAAGAGGGGCGACGGGCAGTGAGACGTGGAAAAGCAAGCGAGAGGCAGACACAGTGCGTTGGTTTTGAGCAAAAGCGGTCTGACACCGAGCAAGAGCCAGGTGAGGCACGGCGGCGTGGCGCAAGATTCAACGTGGTGACCAAAACACGCACAGTCCGCGTTTGTGGCGCACGACGGCGCAGTGCCTGAGGCCTTGTTGCCTCATCCGACGCGGTGGCACCGCAGAAAGTTTAGAGGAAGGGAAGCGCGTTCACCTGCGCGCAGGCGCAACCGTTGTGCGGCGACGGCGGTGTGAAAACAGGAAGGGGGGTTAACGGGCAGGCGCGTGTGTGCGAGGGTGATAGTTTGTGGGACCGCCAACAGCGGAGTGGTTGCGTTGTAGGAACGACGGCAACCGGTGCACCTGTTCGAAGACAAAAAAAGACCCACGAGAGAGGGAAACGCGCGAAGCACAGCACTTTGCTTTTCGACAAGCGAGTCCACTTCGCGGGCAGCGTAAGCGGAAGGCCGGCAGTGTGGAAGGAGGGCAAGACTGCAAGCTGACGCGCGGTATACACAGGAAGAAACGCGCACGCTTTACACGAGTGTTCGACAGAGACGAGGAAGGCATAGCGGTGCGGAGAACAGGAGACGCACCACGGGACGACTGACGGCACAGATGAGACGATAGGCTTTGCGAGGAACTCTCTGTTTTGGAGAGCCTGAAAGGAGGCTTGTGAAGGGAAGTTGGGCAGTATAGAGTGCAGAACCACTTGGGTCGAAAGAACACCCACCGGAGCGGAAGCAGGTAGCGAAGACGGAGGCACGTCTCTACATGGCAAAGCCGCTTGGCGTGAGAGATATGCGCCCATTTTTTAAACTCGGGTGGCCTTTTCCGCAGGACGCGCGGAGCAGAGGTGACGTCTCGCGTGCGCGCCGAGGCCGGTGAAAAATGCACCGGCCGCACGGCAGCACAGGTGTGAGGGGTGGTCGAGTAGACGACGGGCAACTGGACAGGTGGGTGAAAGAAGCAACAAACCACCTTTTATGCAACGTGGCATAGCCGCGGGGCCATTCAAAGCCGTCGATGGAAGACGGCGCCGTGACTCCTGTTTCGACCTGAATGCGGCAGATTGGCGACACATGGCCAAACAGCAAAAACTGCGACACTGAGGACGAAGCGCAACGGGTGAGACATAGGGAGGTGAAGCCCAACTAACTTTGGTGTCGCTGCAGGCCTGTGCACTCTTCTCTTCGGGCAAAGGCGAACGTGTGGGGCAGTGTGTAAAGGACAAATGAGGGGAATCGAAGACAAGACGAACGCCGGGACACAACTAGCCACCGCATCTTCAAACTTACGGTGCTAATGAATGGACAGGGGCGGTGCAGAAACGACGTGCAGGCCAACGGCCGAGGGAACAACAATGAGTTCCAGGTCGCTATCGAGGGAGGCGGCGGGGGTAAAGGAGGGAGCGGTAAGGGAGCAAAGGGCAAGTGGGACTTCGCAGCGGAAGGTGTTGGCTTTGCTTGTCTGGCCGGACGCGCGCGGGCATGGGAGAAATTAGATAGAGGTGGACAGAATAAGACACGTGTAACGCGTTGGCAATGGGGGAAAGGATGATGCGCGGTGACAGGCAGAGCTGTAGGGGTGTGTGACCAGGGGGTCTGCGAGCCTTGCTCACGAGCTTTGCGTACAACAGAATGGAAGTTGGGAAGGCCGTAACAACAGGCAGGCGAGCACGCGGAGGAGGCTTGTAGACGATGTCGCTCGGAACGAAAAAACAGCCTGGGGAAGACCGGCGCCGCAAGCAGGTTGGTGTCACGAGGAGCGCACGGCGACAATAAGACGATGTGCGAACAGAAACAAAGTACTCGACGGGCGCCGGGAAGAGTCAGGAGGAGGTAGCGGGACAGCAGGCTCACTGTGACAAGCCGCGAAAAAACGCAACGAGTCAACGACGGAGGAAACGGAGACCGAGCGTGTTTTTCATCCTTGGAGCGGAGGCGAGCTGGACCGGGTGGACGAGCAGACCTGCGTACTTTGGGAAACGCGCTTGCGGGTTTCGTGACAGTGCTAACAGACGGCAGTGAGGTGAGGCGCGGCGATTGTAGGGACACGAACGCGGTTTGCCATGTAGCTGGGATGAACGCGAATCGGCAAAGACAGGTTGGACAAGGCAGGCGACGAAGTAGGGGAAACGGAAAGGAGGGTTGTGGGAAGGAGAAGGGAAGATGTGAGACGAGCGGATGCGCGAGAGAGCAGGAAGGAAGTAGCTGACACAGCCGAAAACAAGGCAACTAGAGGCGCGTCTCGTTTTTACGAAGGAAGAGGTAGAGGGACGACGTTGTTTAGGAACGCAGAGAAGGGCAGCGCGACATGCGAGCCGATTCACTGCAGAGCGGAGCAACAGCAGATGTGGACACACTTTGGGTGAGTGAGGCGGTGTGATCGCAACGTGCGAACTGGGGAAAGCAGCGCGCCTGGTGTGGGAGACGTGGGAGGACAGCGCAGGAGGAGGCATGTGGGACAGCAGGCGCGCAATACGGGGCACGCCTGACGGCTTGGCGCGATGGACGCAGGAGAGACCACAGCTGTTGCCAAGGAGTTGCAGGCCGGCGTTCTTGCGGGAGTGTTTGCCGGTACACCGCGACCGGGGGCGTGGAAGGGAGCGCCAAGAAAACGTTCGCGCCGACCGACAAGAGACCAGGCAGGAACTTGTTTTGAGAGGACGGAGTGGAAAGACGCAGACCTGTGCCTGAGCCAACTGGCCCCGACGGACAGGGTTGTAGGACTTTGACAGACATCGCACCGCGGACTGAGTTCTGACGCTACGGTTTTGAGGAAGGAGGCTACGGACAGACGGCGGACGCCGTGGAACACGGCAGCTGCGCAGCATAGACTGTGGAACGGGAATGCGGCAGCACGACGCTGTTGAAATAAAGGACAGGTGTGAGGCGCCGTCGGCTTTGCGGACTGTTTAAGCGGGACGCAGGGCGCAGCGCCCGCACAGCAAGGCTGGCGAGTGGCGGCCGACAGGAAATAGAGGCCACGCACGTCACGAAGGGCTTAGACAGAGCAGAGACCGGTTGTTCTGCGAGGCGCTTGCAGCGTCGAGGCGCCCGTACGCGAAGAGGCGCGGTGTGGGATGACGCGTCGGGAAACGAGTGGCGAAGGCAGGAAGGGACCACCGGGCGAGCGGGAGCGGCAAAGCGCGGGGCGAAGGTCGGAAACGTTCGCTGTTGATAGAAATGTGCGTGGGGCGGACTTTCGTTGAGCGTTGGCCGGTGAGCACATAGGAGAGATTACGGGAGAACTCGCACAATTGGGACGCATATGCAAACAGCGGTGCACGCAGGCGCACCTCTCGGCTGGACAAGAGCCGCACGAAAGGCAACGAGCCCGCCTGGGTAAGATAACGTGAGGCGGGAGGACGGCACGGGGCGTGACCAGGGACGAAGAGCTGGGAAGCCAAGGGGCAGAGAGTCGGGAGACGATCGCGGGGGCACGGTGCACGACGATGTCATTGAAAAGCGAAGGACGAGCGGAAGAGCCATTGTGCAGAAGGCGCGAGGGAACTGAAGGGCCAGCCGACGCGCGCGCACGTGACGCGTGGGGGGAGACGCGTCGGGGTGGAAGCAGGGAACAGGCGATGTGGACGTGTGGAGCTACGGCAGCGTGACAGCAAGATGTTGGCAGTCCGAGGAGCCGTAGCAGCGGGACTTGCGGTCAGAAGGAAAAAGGAGCGCATGGAAGAAACACGAAGGGAGGGAAGAACGGGCACACAGGGAAGAATTTGGCTTCAGCGGACGCGATGGCACGTGTGCGGTGGCAAGCGAGACCGGGCGGAGGAGGAGTGAACAGGCACTGCGGAAATGGTTTCGCGCAAGCCCAAGAACCGGGGCTCGGCCATTGGCTGAGGAAACTCGCGTGGGAAAGCGCTTGGGTTTGAAGGGCGCGCGACGTGTTAGAGGCCTTGACGCCTTGCTGCCGCACTTGCGTTGAGGGTTTCGGTTTGACGCAGGCTTGCTGGCGTCTGTGAAAGACGAAGTGACTGCACTGCGCGAGGAGGCGAGGGGAGGAGGAGATGTTTTGTCGTGCGCAAGGTCTTTTGTTGTCGCAGAGGGTGCGGCGCCGGACAAAGGGGTGGTGTTGTGACGACACCGAAGGCAATAGAGGCAAGTTTGGTGACGACTCTTGAGAACGAGGGAGCGGGCAGGCGAGAATGCGCCGGGTCGAGGGAACGAGGTGCAGAACGCGCTGTGGGAACTGCTGTGTGGACGGCGAAGGTCGAAGGGCGCGTGAGACCTCAAGGGTTGAGGGTGTGTGAGGTAAGAGTGCAGGGAGTCGGTGCGCGGACTAAACTGAGTGGTTTTTGGTCGGCAGTGCCGAGGGAAGGAGGAGTGGGCGAGACAAACATGGATGGCATGGAAGAAGGGAGGGAAAAGCGGAGTGAAACGTAAGGAGGAGGTGAAGATGGGCGCCGGTCCTGGAATGCGAGGGATGCGGCAGAGGCTTCGACAAAGTGACGCATTGGACGGAGAATGCGGAAGGGTTGCCTGCGACAGCGAATGAGGCGGAGAGCGCACAGGAGCGCGGGCGGACGGGCAACGGAAGGCGGCCGCAAAGCAACGCTGACACGGCAGAAGCAAGGAACCAGCAGAGAGAAGAGGGTCTGATATTGGACGGGAAAGGAGTAGGAAGGTTGGAAAGGCCAATTTCACGCGGCGGGAAAGCACGGCGGAAAGGCGGAGGAAGGGAAGGGGGGAGGGGAAACAGCGCGAAACGAGGAGAATTGGGGGGAAAAGAGCGTTGACTGTATGCTCGGGCGATTTTTTGCGCACGGCGGGACGCGAAGGTCCTTCCTGAGGCGGAGCCGAGTGCCGGGCAGAAGGGGAGAAGGCGAACGACGAGCCAACGTGCGGTTTGCACAGAGCACGGCGGAGGGAGGAAATGGGTAAGGGGTGACTGGCAAAGAAATCGGGCACATAGACCAGGTCGCGGATTCAGCGGCGCGAAGGACGCGGATAACGCGTTAAGAGGCATTGGGAAAGAGGGGCAAGCACGACCAGCAGCGCGGGTGAAGAGCGAAACGCACAGGAAGAGGGAAGAAGCGCTGTGAAGGCAAAGCGAGCGAAGAAAAGTGTCTTTTGAGGTGGCGAACGTGGAAAGCGACAGCAACGAGAGGAGAGCCGCACCAAGACACTGGTGAAACGAGTCGGGAAGTACGGAGGAGCGAGGTGGAGGATGGCGCGCATTGGCGCGCGGGACGCATGGAACTTGTGCACGAGAAGGGCGAACGTCACGTTTGCGGACCGGCATCGCGGAGGCGAACAAGACGCAGTTAAGGCGCAATCAAGGAAAAAAGAACCGCCGAGGGTGGTACTGGAGGAAGAAGGGGAGCGCGAGGGTCGAAGCGCACTGCGAGGAAAGGAACGCGACGCTGACGGGTTGCGGCGCACGCGTGCGGTCGAACAATTACAAGGAAAGGCCACGCCACACGGCAGGGCGCAGAGCAGACGAGGGCCGCATTTTTTGCTGAGGGCAGTTTTGGACAAGAGCAAGGCGGCCGCAGGTCGCGGGATCTGCGGCTGGAACGGCCGGAACGGCATCGAGTGGAACCGGGGAAGCAGGAAGGAGGAAAGGGTTGCAGGGGGACGCCTGTAAGGTGAGGAAAAGCGATGGGGGCCCACGCGTTGAGGTGGACGGGAAGAACGCACGGCAGACGAAAAGGAGAGTAGGGGAAGAACACAGGAGGGGAGCTCCGCACAGTGCGGAATGAGAGGAACAGAATGGACAAAGTTAATGAAAGTGCGACAGAAGTACGCCAGGGGAGGGCGGCGCACAGGGGTGAAAGTCGGCGACGGGAAGAGGCAGCGCTGAAATGCCGGGGAGGATTTACCGCAGGAACAACCGTCAAGACTGGACGATCGGGCCACAAGAAAAAGGAAAGAAAGGACGGTAAAACTTTTGTTTGGGGAAACTCGGACAACGGGCGGAAGGTCGCCACGCAGAGAACGCAGACAGGGAACAGCTGAAAAGGCGCCATGGGAGAGAGGGACTACTGGTTGCGCTAGCGCGCGCGGATTACACGCGAAGCGCTTGCATTTGCATTGCAACAGGCCATGGAACTAAGGAGACGAAGGCGAGGCTCAGACGCAGAAGGCGCAGCGAGCAGGGGACGGACGCGGACAGGCTTGAGCCACGGAATAGGACGAAACAAAGCAAGGAGGAGAAAGGGAGTCAGGCGAGCAGGGGAGACAAGAGTGTGACGAAGGCTTGCCACGTAGGAGAGAGGGCCACTGCGCAGGACACGCCTTTGCGGTGCTCAAGAACAGGAAGACGAAAACACAGGCGCTAAACAAAAGGGCTCTATGGGATTGGGCCTGCGCGAGACGACCAAAGCGTGCGACCAGCGACTTGAGCGGAAGGGTCCAAACGAAGGCAGAGCAAGCAGAAAAACACACAGCGAAGAGGCACGCTAGCGGAGCAGCCGAAGGGCCGCGAGTTGAGCGGACAAGCAAGGGAGAACGCGGGAGCCAGTAGAAAGAGGGGAGGGGAAGTGAGGGACACAGCGGTTGACGAAATGCGCGGAATGGGAACAGGCTGCAGGTGAAAATGCCACAGGCTAGGCAAAGCGGTTGAAGGACGCTGCCAACACGACGGAGGGCCGTGAGAAAGGAAAGGGGAAGGGGAAAACGGAAAGACCGCCGGGAAGGCACCGGGGCACAGCGAAGAGGACCAGCAAGGCGGAAAGGCGGAAGCGGATTGGGGGCACGGGGCGAAGCAATGAGATAGTTTTTCCTTGTTTACGCAGGTCCGGCACGTTTGGTCGCGTGCTTTCGGCCCAACCAATGCGGCAGCGGACGCGACAGGGGGACTGAGAAGCAAATGCCCAGGAGCACGACAGATAAAATTGAGGCACGTGCCGGAGAAAGGCGGGCGTAGCATAAACGCAGCAAGGAAAGATGAAAAAAGCAGCGCACGGGGAAAACAAAAAAGCGGAATAGGCAGACGGAGGTAACGCGAACAGCGACAGAGGAAAAGAAGGCGCAGGAAACACGCCGGAGACACAGTATTTGGAATGCGGCCACTGAAACGTGGCGTACAGAAAGAAACGCGAAAATGCGGTGCGGCTGTGCAACGCAGCGAGACGAAGGACCAACGCCTCGGGATTGCGCACGGAAATGAGATGCCGGCCTAAGGAAGCCGAAAGAACAAGGTGCGCCACTCAAGCGACGCGTTTGGCAAGGACGCGTGGTGAGGAAAAGAAAGCTAAGCGTGCAGGGGAGGGCAGAGATGCGAAGAGGAGGGAGGGCACCTTGCGGCGAAAGGAAACGATCAACGCAACTTAGCGCAGGAGGATTGAGAGATACCAGGGATAGAGAAGGTGAACACTTTTAACGGGAACTGCGTTTGCGCGGTGCGAGTTTGCAAAAAGGGAGAGGCAAAGAGCGGCAACAGCAAGGCACAAATGAACTTTGAGGCGGAAGGACGAAGACGGCGCCGGAGGTTGGAGAAGCGAACGCGGAGGAGGAGGGAAGGTCATGGCAAAATCAGCGAAGGGACAGGAAGGGGAGCGGGGCGTGCGAAGTAGTCTCGTTGGGAAAGTCGGCCAACAAACAGCAGAGACAGGACGCAGGGCCGCGAATCGGAAGGACGGAAGGAGGCGAGACACAGGGCGTTGAAAGTGGCATTAAAACACAAGCATGCCAACAGAGGAGTTGGCGGGGGAGAAAGCGGACATGGACAACTTGTGCCGATGGAGACAACTCCTGTAGAGGAGAAGAGGCGCGGCGAACAGAACACGCTCGAAGTCACATTACTTGAAAGACGAAATGGGGAGCTGAACCAATACACAGTGCATTTGGCGAACGAGCGTCGGTGAGAATGAAGACACACGGGTCATGACGACGACAAACTTGGAAGAGAGACACAGAACGCCGGCCACAAAGTGTCGATGGGAAGACAGCCTGGGTGAGGGGCGCGACGCCACGCGCACGCGTGCGCGAGGTTTCTGTGCCGCGAGTTTGTCTGGCAGTGGACAGGCGGTGTGTTAGCGGCGTAGGTTGTTGACTGCGGAAAGGCGGTGTGCGCGTGGAGCAGCAGGGAGAGTGTGCGAAACTCGGTTGGAGGCGGTGACGTGAAACGCGAAAGGCTTGCGACGGCAGGAAGGCGGACGGAGCGGTAGCACTCGCTATCGCTCGCTGGCATAGAAGGTGTGGGGAGGCGAACCGGGAACTTTGGAAGCAGAGGCGACACAGGGACAGAGGACATGGGCATCGCGCGTGTGAGACTTTTGACCGCCGCGTGGACCGTGGAGGGGAATCCGCAAGACGACGGGAAAGAAGGACGTGCGGCTTGACAAGCGGTTAGGCGGGTCATTGGTCATTTCTTGCGAGCGACGTCGGGCTGCAGGCCCAGTGCGGTTTGCGCCAGTGCTGCGGCAAAGGCGAACATGGCAGACTCGTGACCACTGAGGAGACAGGAACGCAGAATCAGAAGAGGCAAGCACTTGGCTGGGCAAAGGGAAAGAGAGGCAACTGAGAAGCGCCAAGCAAGAAAGAGACACGGCGAGAGGGTAAGGAAGCGAGGCAAGGGCGGTGCCGGGAAGAGAGGGGCCGCGGGCAGATTGTCAGTTTTTTGTTTGCGCTTTGTGAGCCTCGATCGGGAGGTGTGGAACTGAGGCTCACCGGAGAGAGCGGAGAGAGAGGAGGACAGTGCCGGGAAACTGGAGAGCGACTTTAGCAGCGTGAGACGCCGTGAGGGAAACTGAAAAGAAGGGAGGATTTTTTGGCGGCGAGGCTGTTAAAGGAAATGAAATGTTTGTTGCTGTGCGGGAATGTGGCTTTGGTGGGCCTTGTGCTCGGCTTTTTTGAGGGCAGTTTAGCGCAGGGGTGGCCGACCCTAGCTTTGCTTTTGCGCGTTGGCGAAGGCAGGATTTGGAACACCGTGTCGGAGGCAAACTGGATGACGGGAGGACGATCGGAAGGACTGAGCCGGAAGTGAGGTTGAAGGAAAGTAAATTGCTTTTCAATAGCGGTTGAAGTGTTTTCTTTTTTGTCACCGAACGTGTCTTGCGAGTGGTGCGTTGCCCTCGCAGCGCGTTGGTCAAAATTGGCTCAGTGACACAGAGGTGAGGGAGATATGCGTAGGCGCTTGCGAGGGGAACTGACTGAAGTGTTTTTCGCCGCCTCACGTTGCTCTTTGGCGGGTTTTTGGCTGCGGAAGACACGGGGAGAGAGGAAAGGGAAACGAGGAATGAGTGAAACATAAAAGTGGGGGACAGTGGAGACCGGGCATGGATAGACGAGAAGGACAGATTGGCAGCACAGTGCGTGGGAGTGCTTGGGAACAACAGTGCGAGAGCTTTCAGCGGTTACGAGGTGCTTGAGTGCTGCAGCCTTCGACTGCCGCGTTGCGGGAAAGTGCTCTTCGTTGCGCGCTTGACGAGCAAGGCTGAGCGAAAAGGTAAATAGCAAGAGAAGCGCAGCACGAACCAACATCTTGAATGGCGAATGGCCGAAAACACTCAGGAGGACAGCGTGGAAGTGGCCGGTGCGAGCGTAGCAAGCGGAGAAGGTTAGTGGCGAC
Source organism: Trypanosoma vivax (assembly GCA_021307395.1). Classification (NCBI taxonomy): domain Eukaryota; phylum Euglenozoa; class Kinetoplastea; order Trypanosomatida; family Trypanosomatidae; genus Trypanosoma; species Trypanosoma vivax. The sequence continues at coordinate 133,692 of SOPI01000620.1, read as the reverse complement.
GGGCTGTCTGTGCCTGTCTCGTGCGACTGTCCTGCGCATTGCGCGTCGATGACACAACGCACGGCACGGAGCACAGGAGGACGTACGATTTTTCGTAGAATGGAACATCAGTTTAGTGAGAGGCGCCTAGCGTGCGCGGCGTTTTAAGCGCGGGAAAACGCAGAAAATACGCGCAAGAGCAATGTTTTTTGCGTGATTGGTTGTTGATGAGAAGCACGGTAACTGCGATTTTTGTGTCTGGCAGCGTGGTTTTTGGGCTTTTGTGCCGGGTGCAGACCAAGTTTGTCGGAAGGTCCTGTGAAGGAAGATGTCGCGGAAGGACATGGCGGAAGCGTGCACTCATGAAAGAGAACGACTTTTTCCCCTCCTTTTTTCCTTTTGCAGTGTTTCCTGTAACACCTGTTTGGGGCACGTGCTTCAGCTTTCGCTCCCTGAAATGTTGTGCACACGCGTTTTTCGCGTAGTTGTCGCAGGCTTGCAAAATAACCGCATTGAAGGTGAGGCTTTGGGGCTGGTGTGAGGCTTCGTAATTTTTTTCAAAGACGAAAATGAATCTTCCTCTTTCTTTCTTTTGTTTTTTCCTGCAAGCTGTGCTTTTTGTTGTTCTTTGCGAGGTGGCTGTATTTTCTGCGTGCGCGTTTTCTTTTTTTGCTGGCGTTGTTGTTACTTGATTTGTGTGCAGGCTGCAGGATGTCGGGCGAGCTTGGAGAGAAGAGCGGGGAGGCAAGCTAGCTGTTTTCAATGGTTTTGTTTTGCGTTATTTTTTCTTCGTTTTATATTCTTTCGCATTTCGTAGTGTCGCTGTTTGTTTGTGCTCGCACCACCGTTGTGGTTGCTTGTTGTTTGACGGCGGTGTTTTTTTCTTCAATAGTTGCGCGAGCTGGACGTATCTTGTCTCTCTGCCGGTGTGCATCTTTCATTTTTGTGCCAGTGTTTTTGACTGTGTTTGTTGTGTTTGGTGCGTGTCTTGTTGAGCGCGCTGACTTGTTTGTCGATGCCTTTCGAGCGCGCTGAGGTGTGTCACGGTCCCTCTCGCGCGTGGCGTGCGACGCGCTTGAATGTCGTGTGTGTGTCCTTTGTGTCCCCTCCGGTGCTGCTTACTGCGGTGTGCTGTTTTTTTGAGCTCGGAGTGTGCTGGCGTGCGCTGTTGTCTGTGTCGTTGATGCAGTGCGCATGCCTTGTCTTTCTTTGTGTGTTCGTCCTTGCCGACTTGGCGTGGCAGAGTGCCTTTTGAGTGTTTCGGCGTTCTTTTCAGCGCTTGCGCGGTGAGGTATTTTTTCAAGTGCTGCTGCAGTCTTGGAGCGTTGTGTTGCGTTTGGTGTGCGTGTGTTTTCGGCCATGTGTTGGCTTCGTGTCCCTTTCCCCCGGCAGGCGCGTCATTTCTGACCATGCCTGTTCGTCTTACTGTGCTGTCGCTTGGTGCTGGCCAGCTCGGTCGGCGCCAAGTGTGTCCGTGTTTCCCCTGTGACCCTGTGCTGCTTGCTTCCTCAATGTCCTTGGTGCGTGCTGTGTTACTTTTCTTTGTAAATGAAAGTGTGGCACGTGCGGTGTGTTTTGTTTGTTTAGGCACGCGGTCGTGCGCCGGAGCGTACCGTCTGTTGGTTGCGTGTGTTCACGTGCGTGGTGTGCGTGTTGCAGCCAGCTGGTGCGTTCCTTATGGCTAGGTGCCCGTGTTGCGCGTTCCTGTTCCTCTGTCTGGCTATTTCTTTTTCTCCTGTGTTCAGTGCGGCGTTGCGTGTTGGACTGTCATCAGTGCGACGAGGCCAAGCGGTGCGTGCGCGATGCTTTTTCGTAAGACTGCTTCAGTGACTTGTGCTGGTGGCTGTTGGGCTTCGGTGTGTTTCGCCCCTTCCCCTGTTTTGTTCTGCTGTGCGCGTTTTTCTTGTTGCTGCTGTGCGCTTGTGCTCGCTGCGGTGCCCTCTGCTATGCTTGCGTTTGCGGGGTTGGGTTTCGGGGCGCGCGCTGCGCTGAGTGCTTTGAGTGTTTCCGCCACGTTGATGGGCTCGCACGCACCGGTGTGTTGCGCGCACGGTCCTTTGCTTTATCGCTGGCGTCGAGTGCTCCTCTATCTTTTCGAGCATGTCCGTGCTGCTCGTCGCGCCGTGCTTGACTGTGCCGTCCACCCAGCCGATGCCTCCTGAGCTGTCCGCTTTTATTTCGATGCAGCTGCCGAGTGTTATTCTCTTGTTTGTTTGCTTTTTCGTCGTTTTTTCTGTTTTGTCCTCGTTGACTGCGCCGCCGTTAGCGATCAGCAGGCCGTTCGAGCCTGCGGTGCCGGTTTGTGAGAGGGCGAGCAGCGCGCACTGCTCAGCACCGGCTTGACGCGCAGTGCCGATGTTGTGCCCTGGCGATCCCTCGCCGTTTGCGTCAGTGTTACCTGTTTTACTACAGCCTGTTTCAGCGCTTCGAAGTTTTTTTCTGTTAGGAGGCCGAAGTGGCTTGCGCATGTTTGTGCCAGAATGTAGTGCGCGTTCGTGTCGACTGCGCCTCCTGTGATCGTTTGCTCGTTACCCTTCAGGCACGACCTTCCGGCTGCCGAGTTGGCGCCTGTGCCCACTGCGGCGAGGACGAGCAGGAATCCGCTGAGGTCTGAGCCTGTGCGCGCGGCTGCCATGGCCTGCTGTGTGGCGTTGTTGGCGAGCAATGTCAGCGCCGCTGCTGCGCTTCGGGCTCCCGATGCTTTTTTCCTGGCCCTGTCCCGCTGTGCGTTCCATGCGTCGCCTGGTTCCCCCTGTGTCGACGCGGCGGCGATCAATGCCTCGATGCTTGCGGCGTTGGCGCGAGCAGTTTGCGCCAGCGCCTCGACGCGCCGCGCTGCTTCCAGCCCAACCTCCCCCAGGCGTGTCAACGCGAACGCCTTTTCGCAAAGCTTTGGCCCGTCAGCCGCTGCGAGTCCCGCTGGCGTGGCTGCCCGCGATTGCCGAGTCAGCACCACCACAGCCGCGACAGCGATCCCAAACCAGAGTGACTGCATCGCCCTTTCTTCCCTGAGCTACTCTCACGCTGAAACAAAGAGGCCCTCTCCTTGCACCACCGCCCCCCCAGAAACTATCCTCCGCCATCCCCCCTCCAAAGACGCCACACTTCCCGACAGACCCGGACGCTCGTGCCACGGCCGCCGCGCAAGCCCAACGTCGCGCACCCTTGCTCCCCTTGTGGCAAACCTTCCGCGCGCCTGTGCCCGTGACCCCGCAGCAACCGTTGACACCCTCGGACGAGCACCGCGCGCGCGCCCCGTGCCAACACCAACAGCGCCGGCGGAAGGAAGACGGGAGGCGACCACGCCGCCCGCTGTTCGGAACAGCCGGGAGGCGCACGGTGCGCAGCCGCGCGCGACGTTGGCATCGACCTGCGACTGGTCTACCGCTAACGAGGCACCCACTTCGACGCGTGTCCTCAACTGAGTGTGCGCGAAGCGGTTAAACAAGGACAGTGCGGCGCCATGCATTGCGCGCCAAGGACTCGCAGCGAAGGGCAGCGACCACGTCGCGGGTCCCAGCAAATACTGCTGACGCGGGGCCACCAACATTGGGAGCGCGGCCATAAAACAGACGGCAGAAGGTCGGGGCTTGAAGGAGCCGAAACACCCTTCAACGGTGACAAAGAGAGCGTCTTGGCAGGTAAGGGGCGCGTGCGACACAGCAGCAACGGGCCGAACGAGAAAAGGCCTGGCGCGGAGCGAAGACTGCAGGTACAATGCACGGTGACTTGGAGGGGCCGGACAGAAAGAGGGTGCGAACTGCGGCGCGTGCGCCCGCCCGCCTTGCCAGGCGCGTCGACGGCAGCTCTTCTGCGCCGAGTCTGGTTGTGAAGCGCGATCGAGCACAGACAGCACTGCGGAGGCAGCGACGGGTCTACGACCCTATAGGCCAGCGCCGACGGGTAACGAGCCAGCACGAGGGACACGCGACCACGGGATGGCGTCAGGGAAGACGCTTGCGGGCCGGTGGTGGATCGACGGATTGACGAGGGGCCAACGCTTAGGTAGACGACCACACAGAAGCAAGTGAAAGCGGGCAGAGCTGTGACGGCACAGGCTGTCAGCGGGTCAGTGGAGAACACCATGTGCTTTCCGCCGAGCGTAGCGGAGAGCAGCGAACAGACGCATCCTGCGCGCAGTGGGCAGTCGACAGAGAGGTGCGGTGACGAAAAGGAAGACGCGGCAGCACTCGGCCCGACGGAGCGTGTGCTGCAGGGACACGCATGGCGTTGTGGATGCGCCCGCGGGAAGAGCAATACCTGCACGGAGGAGCGTGCACGGAACTGAAACACTACTCGACCGAACAACAGGACTGCACGCCGGGCGCGGGAAAGAGGGCGACGGGCAGTGAGACGTGGAAAAGCAAGCGAGAGGCAGACACAGTGCGTTGGTTTTGAGCAAAAGCGGTCTGACACCGAGCAAGAGCCAGGTGAGGCACGGCGGCGTGGCGCAAGATTCAACGTGGTGACCAAAACACGCACAGTCCGCGTTTGTGGCGCACGACGGCGCAGTGCCTGAGGCCTTGTTGCCTCATCCGACGCGGTGGCACCGCAGAAAGTTTAGAGGAAGGGAAGCGCGTTCACCTGCGCGCAGGCGCAACCGTTGTGCGGCGACGGCGGTGTGAAAACAGGAAGGGGGGTTAACGGGCAGGCGCGTGTGTGCGAGGGTGATAGTTTGTGGGACCGCCAACAGCGGAGTGGTTGCGTTGTAGGAACGACGGCAACCGGTGCACCTGTTCGAAGACAAAAAAAGACCCCACGAGAGAGGGAAACGCGCGAAGCACAGCACTTTGCTTTTCGACAAGCGAGTCCACTTCGCGGGCAGCGTAAGCGGAAGGCCGGCAGTGTGGAAGGAGGGCAAGACTGCAAGCTGACGCGCGGTATACACAGGAAGAAACGCGCACGCTTTACACGAGTGTTCGACAGAGACGAGGAAGGCATAGCGGTGCGGAGAACAGGAGACGCACCACGGGACGACTGACGGCACAGATGAGACGCTAGGCTTTGCGAGGAACTCTCTGTTTTGGAGAGCCTGAAAGGAGGCTTGTGAAGGGAAGTTGGGCAGTATAGAGTGCAGAACCACTGCGGTCGAAAGAACACCCACCGGAGCGGGCGCAGGTAGCGAAGACGGAGGCACGTCTCTACATGGCAAAGCCGCTTGGCGTGAGAGATATGCGCCCATTTTTTAAACTCGGGTGGCCTTTTCCGCAGGACGCGCGGAGCAGAGGTGACGTCTCGGTGCGCGCCGAGGCCGGTGGAAAAATGCACCGGCCGCACGGCAGCACAGGTGTGAGGGGTGGGCGAGTAGACGACGGGCAACTGGACAGGTGGGTGAAAGAAGCAACAAACCACCTTTTATACAACGTGGCATAGCCGCGGGGCCATTCAAAGCCGTCGATGGAAGACGGCGCCGTGACTCCTGTTTCGACCTGAATGCGGCAGATTGGCGACACATGGCCAAACAGCAAAAACTGCGACACTGAGGACGAAGCGCAACGGGTGAGACATAGGGAGGTGAAGCCCAACTAACTTTGGTGTCGCTGCAGGCCTGTGCACTCTTCTCTTCGGGGCAAAGGCGAACGTGTGGGGCAGTGTGTAAAGGACAAAATGAGGGGAATCGAAGACAAGACGAACGCCGGGACACAACTAGCCACCGCATCTTCAAACTTACGGTGCTAATGAATGGACAGGGGCGGTGCAGAAACGACGTGCAGGCCAACGGCCGAGGGAACAACAATGAGTTCCAGGTCGCTATCGAGGGAGGCGCCGGGGGTAAAGGAGGGAGCGGTAAGGGAGCAAAGGGCAAGTGGGACTTCGCAGCGGAAGGTGTTGGCTTTGCTTGTCTGGCCGGACGCGCGCGGGCATGGGAGAAATTAGATAGAGGTGGACAGAATAAGACACGTGTAACGCGTTGGCAATGGGGGAAAGGATGATGCGCGGTGACAGGCAGAGCTGTAGGGGTGTGTGACCAGGGGGTCCTGCGAGCTTTGCTCACGAGCTTTGCGTACAACAGAATGGAAGTTGGGAAAGCCGTAACAACAGGCAGGCGAGCACGCGGAGGAGGCTTGTAGACGATGTCGCTCGGAACGAAAAAACAGCCTGGGGAAGACCGGCGCCGCAAGCAGGTTGGTGTCACGAGGAGCGCACGGCGACAATAAGACGATGTGCGAACAGAAACAAAGTACTCGACGGGCGCCGGGAAGAGTCAGGAGGAGGTAGCGGGACAGCAGGCTCACTGTGACAAGCCGCGAAAAAACGCAACGAGTCAACGACGGAGGAAACGGAGACCGAGCGTGTTTTTCATCCTTGGAGCGGAGGCGAGCTGGACCGGGTGGACGAGCAGACCTGCGTACTTTGGGAAACGCGCTTGCGGGTTTCGTGACAGTGCTAACAGACGGCAGTGAGGTGAGGCGCGGCGATTGTAGGGACACGAACGCGGTTTGCACATGTAGCTGGGATGAACGCGAATCGGCAAAGACAGGTTGGACAAGGCAGGCGACGAAGTAGGGGAAACGGAAAGGAGGGGTTGTGGGAAGGAGAAGGGAAGATGTGAGACGAGCGGATGCGCGAGAGAACAGGAAGGAAGTAGCTGACACAGCCGAAAACAAGGCAACTAGAGGCGCGTCTCGTTTTTACGAAGGAAGAGGTAGAGGGACGACGTTGTTTAGGAACGCAAAGAAGGGCAGCGCGACATGCGAGCCGATTCACTGCAGAGCGGAGCAACAGCAGATGTGGACACACTTTGGGTGAGTGAGGCGGTGTGATCGCAACGTGCGAACTGGGGAAAGCAGCGCGCCTGGTGCGGGAGACGTGGGAGGACAGCGCAGGAGGAGGCATGTGGGACAGCAGGCGCGCAATACGGGGCACGCCTGACGGCTTGGCGCGATGGACGCAGGAGAGACCACAGCTGTTGCCAAGGAGTTGCAGGCCGGCGTTCTTGCGGGAGTGTTTGCCGGTACACCGCGACCGGGGGCGTGGAAGGGAGCGCCAAGAAAACGTTCGCGCCGACCGACAAGAGACCAGGCAGGAACTTGTTTTGAGAGGACGGAGTGGAAAGACGCAGACCTGTGCCTGAGCCAACTGGCCCCGACGGACAGGGTTGTAGGACTTTGACAGACATCGCACCGCGGACTGAGTTCTGACGCTACGGTTTTGAGGAAGGAGGCTACGGACAGACGGCGGACGCCGTGGAACACGGCAGCTGCGCAGCATAGACTGTGGAACGGGAATGCGGCATCACGACGCTGTTGAAATAAAGGACAGGTGTGAGGCGCCGTCGGCTTTGCGGACTGTTTAAGCGGGACGCAGGGCGCAGCGCCCGCACAGCAAGGCTGGCGAGTGGCGGCCGACAGGAAATAGAGGCCACGCACGTCACGAAGGGCTTAGACAGAGCAGAGACCGGTTGTTCTGCGAGGCGCTTGCAGCGTCGAGGCGCCCGTACGCGAAGAGGCGCGGTGTGGGATGACGCGTCGGGAAACGAGTGGCGAAGGCAGGAAGGGACCACCGGGCGAGCGGGAGCGGCAAAGCGCGGGGCGAAGGTCGGAAACGTTCGCTGTTGATAGAAATGTGCGTGGGGCGGACTTTCGTTGAGCGTTGGCCGGTGAGCACATAGGAGAGATTACGGGAGAACTCGCACAATTGGGACGCATATGCAAACAGCGGCGCACGCAGGCGCACCTCTCGGCTGGACAAGAGCCGCACGAAAGGCAACGAGCCCGCCTGGGTAAGATGACGTGAGGCGGGAGGACGGCACGGGGCGTGACCAGGGACGAAGAGCTGGGAAGCCAAGGGGCAGAGAGTCGGGAGACGATCGCGGGGGCACGGTGCACGACGATGTTATTGAAAAGCGAAGGACGAGCGGAAGAGCCATTGTGCAGAAGGCGCGAGGGAACTGAAGGGCCAGCCGACGCGCGCGCACGTGACGCGTGGGAGGAGACGCGTCGGGGTGGAAGCAGGGAACAGGCGATGTGGACGTGTGGAGCTACGGCAGCGTGACAGCAAGATGTTGGCAGTCCGAGGAGCCGTAGCAGCGGGACTTGCGGTCAGAAGGAAAAAGGAGCGCATGGAAGAAACACGAAGGGAGGGAAGAACGGGCACACAGGGAAGAATTTGGCTTCAGCGGACGCGATGGCACGTGTGCGGTGGCAAGCGAGACCGGGCGGAGAAGGAGGAGACAGGCACTGCGGAAACGGTTTCGCGCAAGCCCAAGAACCGGGGCTCGGCCATTGGCTGAGGAAACTCGCGTGGGAAAGCGCTTGGGTTTGAAGGGCACGCGACGTGTTAGAGGCCTTGACGCCTTGCTGCCGCGCTTGCGTTGAGGGTTTCGGTTTGACGCAGGCTTGCTGGCGTCTGTGAAAGACGAAGTGACTGCACTGCGCGAGGAGGCGAGGGGAAGGAGGAGATGTTTTGTCGTGCGCAAGGTCTTTTGTTGTCGCAGAGGGTGCGGCGCCGGACAAAGGGGTGGTGTTGTGACGACACCGAAGGCAATAGAGGCAAGTTTGGTGACGACTCTTGAGAACGAGGGAGCGGGCAGGCGAGAATGCGCCGGGTCGAGGGAACGAGGTGCAGAACGCGCTGTGGGAACTGCTGTGTGGACGGCGAAGGTCGAAGGGCGCGTGAGACCTCAAGGGTTGAGGGTGTGTGAGGTGAAGGATTGAGTGCAGGGAGTCGGTGCGCGGACTAAACTGAGTGGTTTTTGGTCGGCAGTGCCGAGGGAAGGAGGAGTGGGCGAGACAGACATGGATGGCATGGAAGAAGGGAGGGAAAAGCGGAGTGAAACGTAAGGAGGAGGTGAAGATGGGCGCCGGTCCTGGAATGCGAGGGATGCGGCAGAGGCTTCGACAAAGTGACGCATTGGACGGTGAAGTGCGGAAGGGTTGCCTGCGACAGCGAACGAGGCGGAGAGCGCACAGGAAGCGCGGGCGGGCGGGCAACGGAAGGCGGCCACAAAGCAACGCTGACACGGCAGAAGCAAGGAACCAGCAGAGAGAAGAGGATCTGATATTGGACGGGAAAGGAGTAGGAAGGTGGACAGGGACAATTTCACGCGGCGGAAAGCACGGCGGAAAGGCACGGAGGAAGGGGAAAGGGGGGAGGGGGAAACAGCGCGAAACGAGGAGAATTGGGGGGGAAAAGAGCGTTGACTGTATGCTCGGGCGATTTTTTTGCGCACGGCGGGACGAGAAGGTCCTTCCTGAGGCGGAGCCGAGCGGACGGGCAGAAGGGGAGAAGGCGAACGACGAGCCAACGTGCGGTTTGCACAGGGCACGGCGGAGGGAGGAAATGGGTAAGGGGTGACTGGCAAAGAAATCGGGCACATAGACCAGGTCGCGGATCCAGCGGCGCGAAGGACGCGGATAACGCGTTAAGAGGCATTGGGGAAGAGGGGCAAGCACGACCAGCAGCGCGGGTGAAGAGCGAAACGCACAGGAGGAGGGAAGGAGCAGCTGTGAAGGCAAAGCGAGCGAAGAAAAGTGTCTTTTGAGGTAGCGAACGTGGAAAGCGACAGCAACGAGAGGAGAGCCGCACCAAGACACTGGTGAAACGGATCGGGAAGTGCGGAGGTGCGAGGTGGAGCATGGCGCGCATTGGCGCGCGGGACGCATGGAACTTGTGCACGAGAACGGTGAACGTCACGTTTGCGGACCGGCATCGCGGAGGCGAACAAGACGCAATTAAGGCGCAATCAAGGAAAAAGGGCCGCGGACGGGTGGTACTGGAGGAAAAAAGGGGAGCGCGAGAAACCGAAGCGCACTGCGAGGAAAGGAACGCGACGCTGACGGGTTGCGGCGCACGCGTGCGGTCGAACAATTACAAGGGAAAGGCCACGCCACACGGGCAGGGCGCAGAACAGACGAGGGCCGCATTTTTTGCTGAGGGCAGTTTTGGGACAAGAGCAAGGCGGCCGCAGGTCGCGGGATCTGCGGCTGGAACGGCCGGAACGGAATCGAGTGGAACCGGGGAAAGGCAGGAAGGAGAAAAGGGTTGCAGGGGGACGCCTGTAAGGTGAGGAAAAGCGATGGGGGCCCACGCGTTGAGGTGGACGGGAAGAACGCAGCGGCAGACGAAAAAGGAGAGTAGGGGAAGAACACAGGAGGAGGAGCTCCGCACAGGGCTGAAAGTCGGCGACGGAAGGAGGCAGCGCTGAAAAGCCGGGGAGGAATACCCGCAGGAACAACCGTCAAGACTGGACGATCGGGCCACAAGAAAAAGGGAAGAAAGGACGGTAAAACTTTTGTTTGGGGAGACTCGGGACAGCGGGAGGAAGGTCGACAACGCAGAGAACGCAAAGAGGGAACAGCTGAAAAGGCGCCAGGGGAGAGAGGGACTACTGGTTGCGCTAGCGCGCGCGGATTACCCGCGAAGCGCTTGCATTTGCATTGCAACAGGCCATGGAACTAAGGAGACGAAGGCGAGGCTCAGACGCAGAAGGCGCAGCGAGCAGGGGGAGGACGCGGACAGGCTTGAGCCACGGAATAGGACGAAACAAAGCAGGGAGGAGAGACGGGAGTCAGGCGAATGCAGGGGCACAAGAGTGTGACGAAGGCTTGCCACGTAGGAGAGAGGGCCACTGCGCAGGACACGCCTTTGCGGTGCTCAAGAACAGGAAGACGAAAACACAGGCGCTAAACAAAAGGGCTCTATGGGATTGGGCCTGCGCGAGACGAACAAAGCGTGCGACCAGCGACTTGATCGGACGGGTCCAAACGAAGGCAGAGCAAGCAGAAAAACACACAGCGAAGAGGCACGCTAGCGGAGCAGCCGAAGGGCCGCGAGTTGAGCGGACAAGCAAGGGAGAGCGCGGGGGCCAGTAGAAAGAGGGGAGGGGGAAGTGAGGGACACAGCGGTTGACGAAATGCGCGGAATGGGAACAGGCTGCAGGTGAAAATGCCACAGGCTAGGCAAAGCGGTTGAAGGACGCTGCCCAACACAACGGAGGGCCGTGAGAAAGGAAAGGGGAAGGGGCAAACGGAAAGACCGCCGGGAAGGCACCGGGGCACAGCGAAGAGGACCAGCAAGGCGGAAAGGCGGAAGCGGATTGGGGGCACGGGGCGAAGCAATGAGATAGTTTTTCCTTGTTTACGCAAGTCCGGCACGTTTGGTCGCGTGCTTTCGGCCCAACCAATGCGGCAGCGGACGCGACAGGGGGGACTGAGAAGCAAATGCCCAGGAGCACGACAGATAAAATTGAGGCGCGCGCCAGAGAAAGGCGGGCGTAGCATAAACGCAGCAAGGAAAGATGAAAAAAGCAGCGCACGGGGAAAAGCAAAAAAGCGGAATAGGCATACGGAGGTAACGCGAACAGCGACAGAGGAAAAGAAGGCAGCAGGAAACACGCCGGAGACACAGTATTTGGAATGCGGCCACTGAAACGTGGCGTACAGAAAGAAACGCGAAGATGCGGTGCGGCTGTGCAACGCAGCGAGACGAAGGAGCAACGCCTCGGGATTGCGCACGGAAATGAGATGCCGGCCTAAGGAAGCCGAAAGAGCAAGGTGCGCCACTCAAGCGACGCGTTTGGCAAGGACGCGTGGTGAGGAAAAGAAAGCTAAGCGTGCAGGGGAGGGCAGAGATGCGAAGAGGAGGGAGGGCACCTTGCGGCGAAAGGAAACGATCAACGCAACTTAGCGCAGGAGGATTGAGAGATACCAGGGATAGAGAAGGTGAACACTTTTAACGGGAACTGCGTTTGCACGGTGCGAGTTTGCAAAAAGGGAGAGGCAAAGAGACGGCAACAGCAAGGCACAAATGAACTTTGAGGCGGAAGGGACGAAGACGGCGCCGGAGGTTGGAGAAGCGAACGCGGAGGAGGAGGGAAGGTCATGGCAAAATCAGCGAAGGGACAGGAAGGGGAGCGGGACGTGCGAAGTAGTCTCGTTGGGAAAATCGGCCAACAAACAGCAGAGACAGGACGCACGGCCGAGAATCGGAAGGACGGCAAGGAGGCGAGACACAGGGCGTTGAAAGTGGCATTAAAACACAAGCATGCCAACAGAGGAGTTGGCGGGGGAGAAAGCGGACATGGACAACTTGTGCCGATGGAGACAACTCCTGTAGAGGAGAAGAGGCGCGGCGAACAGAACACGCTCGAAGTCACATTACTTGAAAGACGAAATGGGGAGCTGAACCAATACACAGTGCATTTGGCGAACGAGCGTCGGTGAGAATGAAAGACAGCACGGGTCATGACGACGACAAACTTGGAAGAGAGACACAAAACGCCGGCCACAAAGTGTCGATGGGAAGACAGCCTGGGTGAGGGGCGCGACGCCACGCGCACGCGTGCGCGAGGTTTCTGTGCCGCGAGTTTGTCTGGCAGTGGACAGGCGGTGTGTTAGCGGCGTAGGTTGTTGACTGCGGAAAGGCGGTGTGCGCATGGAGCAGCAGGGAGAGTGTGCGAAACTCGGTTGGAGGCGGTGCCGTGAAACGCGAAAGGCTTGCGACGGCAGGAAGGCGGACGAAGCGGTAACACATGCTATCGCTCGCTGGCATAGAAGGTGTGCGGAGGAAAACCGGGAACTTTGGAAGCAGAGGCGACACAGGGACAGAGGAACATGGGCATCGCGCGTGTGAGACTTTTGACCGCCGCGTGGACCGTGGAGGGGCGACCGCAAGACGACGGGAAAGAAGGACGATGCGGCTTGACAAGCGGTTAGGCGGGTCATTGGTCATTTCTCGCGAGCGACGTCGGGCTGCAGGCCCAGTGCGGTTTGCGCCAGTGCTGCGGCAAAGGCGAACATGGCAGACTCGTGACCACTGAGGAGACAGGAACGCAGAATCAGAAGAGGCAAGCACTTGGCTGGGCAAAGGGAAAGAGAGGCAACTGAGAAGCGCCAAGCAAGAAAGAGACACGGCGAGAGGGTAAGGAAGCGAGGCAAGGACGGTGCCGGGAAGAGGGGGGCCGCGGGCAGATTGTCAGTTTTTTGTTTGCGCTTTGTGAGCCTCGATCGGGAGGTGTGGAACTGAGGGTCACCGGAGAGAGCGGAGAGAGAGGAGGACAGTGCCGGGAAACTGGAGAGCGACTTTAGCAGCGTGAGACGCCGTGAGGGAAACTGGAAAGAAGGGAGGATTTTTTGGCGGCGAGGCTGTTAAAGGAAATGAAATGTTTGTTGCTGTGCGGGAATGTGGCTTTGGTGGGCCTTGTGCTCGGCTTTTTTGAGGGCAGTTTAGCGCAGGGGTGGCCGACCCTAGCTTTGCTTTTGCGCGTTGGCCAAGGCAGGATTTGGAACACCGTGTCGGAGGCACACTGGATGACGGGAGGACGATCGGAAGGACTGAGCCGGACAAGAGGTTGAAGGAAAGTAAATTGCTTTTCAATAGCGGTTGAAGTGTTTTCTTTTTTGTCACCGAACGTGTCTTGCGAGCGGTGCGTTGCCCTCGCAGCGCGTTGGTCAAAATTGGCTCAGTGACACAGAGGTGAGGGAGATATGCGTAGGCGCTTGCGAGGGGAACTGACTGAAGTGTTTTTCGACGCCTCACGTTGCTCTTTGGCGGGTTTTTGGCTGCGGAAGACACGGGGAGAGAGGAAAGGGAAACGAGGAATGAGTGAAACATAAAAGTGGGGGACAGTGGAGACCGGACATGGATAGACGAGAAGGACAGATTGGCAGCACAGTGCGTGGGAGTGCTTGGGAACAGCAGTGCGAGAGCTTTCGGCGGTTACGAGGTGCTTGAGTGCTGCAGCGTTCGACTGCCGCGTTGCGGGAAAGTGCTCTTCGTTGCGCGCTTGACGAGCAAGGCTGAGCGAAAAGGTAAATAGCAAGAGAAGCGCAGCACGAACCAACATCTTGAATGGCGAATGGCCGAAAACACTCAGGAGGACAGCGTGGAAGTGGCCGGTGCGAGCGTAGCAAGCGGAGAAGGTTAGTGGCGACGGGCTGTCTGTGCCTGTCTCGTGCGACTGTCCTGCGCATTGCGCGTCGATGACACAACGCACGGCACGGAGCACAGAAGGACGCACGATTTTTCGTAGAATGGAACATCAGTTTAGTGAGAGGCGCCTAGCGTGCGCGGCGTTTTAAGCGCGGGAAAACGCAGAAAATACGCGCAATGAGCAATGTTTTTTGCGTGATTGGTTGTTGATGAGAAGCACGGTAACTGCGATTTTTGTGTCTGGCAGCGTGGTTTTTGGGCTTTTGTGCCGGGTGCAGACCAAGTTTGTCGGAAGGTCCTGTGAAGGAAGATGTCGCGGAAGGACATGGCGGAAGCGTGCACTCATGAAAGAGAACGACTTTTTCCCCTCCTTTTTTCCTTTTGCAGTGTTTCCTGTAACACCTGTTTGGGGCACGTGCTTCAGCTTTCGCTCCCTGAAATGTTGTGCACACGCGTTTTTCGCGTAGTTGTCGCAGGCTTGCAAAATAACCGCATTGAAGGTGAGGCTTTGGGGCTGGTGTGAGGCTTCGTAATTTTTTTCAAAGACGAAAATGAATCTTCCTCTTTCTTTCTTTTGTTTTTTCCTGCAAGCTGTGCTTTTTGTTGTTCTTTGCGAGGTGGCTGTATTTTCTGCGTGCGCGTTTTCTTTTTTTGCTGGCGTTGTTGTTACTTGATTTGTGTGCATGCTGCAGGATGTCGGGCGAGCTTGGAGAGAAGAGCGGGGAGGCAAGCTATGTGTTTTCAATGGTTTTGTTTTGCGTTATTTTTTCTTCGTTTTATATTCTTTCGCATTTCGTAGTGTCGCTGTTTGTTTGTGCTCGCACCACCGTTGTGGTTGCTTGCTGTTTGACGGCGGTGTTTTTTTCTTCAATAGTTGCGCGAGCTGGACGTATCTTGTCTCTCTGCCGGTGTGCATCTTTCATTTTTGTGCCAGTGTTTTTGACTGTGTTTGTTGTGTTTGGTGCGTGTCTTGTTGAGCGCGCTGACTTGTTTGTCGATGCCTTTCGAGCGCGCTGAGGTGTGTCACGGTCCCTCTCGCGCGTGGCGTGCGACGCGCTTGAATGTCGTGTGTGTGTCCTTTGTGTCCCCTCCGGTGCTGCTTACTGCGGTGTGCTGTTTTTTTGAGCTCGGAGTGTGCTGGCGTGCGCTGTTGTCTGTGTCGTTGATGCAGTGCGCATGCCTTGTCTTTCTTTGTGTGTTCGTCCTTGCCGACTTGGCGTGGCAGAGTGCCTTTTGAGTGTTTCGGCGTTCTTTTCAGCGCTTGCGCGGTGAGGTATTTTTTCAAGTGCTGCCGCAGTCTTGGAGCGTTGTGTTGCGTTTGGTGTGCGTGTGTTTTCGGCCATGTGTTGGCTTCGTGTCCCTTTCCCCCGGCAGGCGCGTCATTTCTGACCATGCCTGTTCGTCTTACTGTGCTGTCGCTTGGTGCTGGCCAGCTCGGTCGGCGCCAAGTGTGTCCGTGTTTCCCCTGTGACCCTGTGCTGCTTGCTTCCTCAATGTCCTTGGTGCGTGCCGTGTTACTTTTCTTTGTAAATGAAAGTGTGGCACGTGCGGTGTGTTTTGTTTGTTTAGGCACGCGGTCGTGCGCCGGAGCGTACCGTCTGTGTGGTTGCGTGTGCTCACGTGCGTGGTGTGCGTGTTGCAGCCAGCTGGTGCGTTCCTTATGGCTAGGTGCCCGTGTTGCGCGTTCCTGTTCCTCTGTCTGGCTATTTCTTTTTCTCCTGTGTTCAGTGCGGCGTTGCGTGTTGGACTGTCATCAGTGCGACGAGGCCAAGCGGTGCGTGCGCGATGCTTTTTCGTAAGACTGCTTCAGTGACTTGTGCTGGTGGTGTTGGGCTTCGTTGTGTTTCGCCCCTTCCCCTGTTTTGTTCTGCTGTGCGCGTTCTTTCTTGTTGCTGCTGTGCGCTTGTGCTCGCTGCGGTGTCCTCTGCTATGCTTGCGTTTGCGGGGTTGGGTTTCGAGGCGCGCGCTGCGCTGAGTGCTTTGAGTGTTTCCGCCACGTTGATGGGCTCGCACGCACCGGTGTGTTGCGCGCACGGTCCTTTTGCTTTATCGCTGGCGTCGAGTGCTTCCTCTATCTTTTCGAGCATGTCCGTGCTGCTCTTTGCGCCGTGCTTGACTGTGCCGTCCACCCAGCCGATGCCTCCTGAGCTGTCCGCTTTTATTTCGATGCAGCTGCCGAGTGTTATTCTCTTGTTTGTTTGCTTTTTCGTCGCTTTTTCTGTTTTGTCCTCGTTGACTGTGCCGCCGTTAGCGATCAGTAGGCCGTTCGAGCCTTGCGTGTCGGTTTGTGAGAGGGCGAGCAGCGCGCACTGCTCAGCACCGGCCTGACGCGCAGTGCCGATGTTGCCCCCTGGCGATCCCTCGCCGTCCTGCGTCAGTGTTACCTGTTTTCCTACAGCCTGTTTCAGCGCTTCGAAGTTTTTTTCTACTAGGAGGCCGAAGTGGCTTGTGCATGTTTGTGCCAGAATGTAGTGCGCGTTCGTGTTGACTGCGCCTCCTGTGATCGTTTGCTCGTTACCCTTCAGGCACGACCTTCCGGCGGCCGAGCTGGCGCCTGTGCCCACTGCGGCGAGGACGAGCAGGAATCCGCTGAGGTCTGAGCCTGTGCGCGCGGCTGCCATGGCCTGTTGTGTGGCGTTGTTGGCGAGCAATGTCAGCGCCGCTGCTGCGCTTCGGGCTCCCGATGCTTTTTTCCTGGCCCTGTCCCGCTGTGCGTTCCATGCGTCGCCTGGTTCCCCCTGTGTCGACGCGGCGGCGATCAATGCCTCGATGCTTGCGGCGTTGGCGCGAGCAGTTTGCGCCAGCGCCTCGACGCGCCGCGCTGCTTCCAGCCCAACCTCCCCCAGGCGTGTCAACGCGAACGCCTTTTCGCAAAGCTTTGGCCCGTCAGCCGCTGCGAGTCCCGCTGGCGTGGCTGCCCGCGAGTGCCGAGTCAGCACCACCACAGCCGCGACAGCGATCCCAAACCAGAGTGACTGCATCGCCCTTTCTTCCCTGAGCTACTCTCACGCTGAAACAAAGAGGCCCTCTCCTTGCACCACCGCCCCCCAGAAACTATCCTCCGCCATCCCCCCTCCAAAGACGCCACACTTCCCGACAGACCCGGACGCTCGTGCCACGGCCGCCGTGCGCCCCTAACGTCGCGCACCCTTGCTCCCCCTTGTGGCAAACATTCCGCGTCGAGTCTCGTCTGCACCCGCCTTTTCGTCACTAACATGCCAACCCGCTGTTCCTGCTCCTGCCGCTCGTGGCTGTGCCTTCTGTCCCCCTAGTCCTTGTCTCTCTGTTGTCCTCCCTGCGCCACACCCGGACCCGGCCAAACCTTGCTTCGTTCCTCCAAGCGTCTTTCCCGCTGATTCTTTCGCCGCTTCTTCAGCGATCTCCACTTTTTGTTCGCCACAGTCTCCACTGCCGGCGCGTTGTCCTCCTTCTCCCGTGCGTGCCCTGTGTTTGCCGCACCGCGCCGTGCGAGCACCAAATTCCCACGGCCCCACCCCTAAAATATCGTCCTGTGAGCTGGTGCCCTCCACATGCGACCCGTCCCAATCTGTCCCCGCCTGGCTCCTCGCCGTGGGTCGAGAATGCCCTGTTTCACCTCCTGTTTGTCGTGTTGCGCCAAACTGCGGTTCCCGCCTGCTGTTACTGCCTTCGCGCAACTCGTTACCTCCCTCCGCCAGTTGCTACTCCCGGTCCCTCCTCTCAAGCGAAAACGCATGCATCGCGTCACTGCCGCGAATCTCTCTCATCTTTTCCACTTGCGTTCCTTCCCTGCCTTACCTCACGCCCGTTATCGCCATCTTTTGTCCGTGCGTTTCCCGTCGTGTTCCTCATTTCCTTTCCGGGCTTGCCCGATGCAAATGCGCCAAGTCCTCCGCAGCATACATCAAATGCTCGTTCCGTCGCTCAGATATGTCGTTCGCCGTTTTCCGCTCCGAGCATGCGAGCTCACGCCAACTTCTCTCCACACAACTCCACTGCGGCAGTTCAAATTTGCGCCTGTCTTCCCCGTTGGCTAGCTCAATGTGCGCTCCCGCGCACCTCACGTCTTTGACGCTTCCCCTCGCGGTCGTCGCCGACGTCCAACTATTCCTTGCCGTCCCCGCCGTGGCCAGCAACCCTCCGCGCCTCGCACGGGGCAAACCGTGGCGCTCGATTTCCAGCATCGCTTCCTCCATGCGCGCGCGGTGATTTGGTTCCCCTAATGTTGTCCAGGCTACTCTGCGTTCCCGATATTATCGTTTTTGCCCTCACCCCTATCCTTTCGTCACGTATGTCGCGACTTTTTTCCTGCCCTCTCGTCCTCGCACGCCGCTTTCTGTCGTGCTTGCCTGCTGCCATCTGATCCTTGTCAGGCTCCCTTCTTCACTGCGGCACTCGTTCGCAGGTCTGTGAATCCAACAAATGCCCCTACCTCTGTGCGCCGTGGCAAACCTCCAGCTGACGCCACCCCTTCTCCTGTCCACATCGCAACTCCCTTGATGGCGCGTCCTTCCGTTTGTTCGTCCGTGCACGCAGCGATTCCCTTCTGCTCCTGGTTTCCTTTCTCGCGCTTGCCACCACGTGTTGGCTCCAAGCTCCTATTTTCGCGGTCTCCCGGCAACAATCTCTAACCCGTGCCTCCTTCGTACCCCTGCACACTGTATGCCCCCTTTTCCGCCCTGCTTTCTTCAGCTGCTTCGCGCAGTTCGCTTTAGCCCTTCTGTTCTCTGCAAAGCTGGTCGCGCCACTTCGCCCTTTCCTGTTCCCGCCTCCTGTTCACGCCAACCCGCTTTGCGTCATGGGTCTACATGCACTTCCTCGGTTTGCAATGTGTCGCTCTGCGCTACTTCCCCTTTGCAGCGCAGCGCCGCGGATCCCAGCGGCAAGGCCGCCCTCTCAATTTGGTCTCTTGTGTTTTCTCTCACGCTCACCACCTTGTCCACTGCGCGTCTTTGCAACGACCGTTTCATAGCCGTCAAGCCGGCGTGTGCTGCACATCGTTTGTGGCAGCGCGTTTCTGCTTCCTGCTCGCCGCGCTGCGCTTTTCCGCGTGCGGTCTCTACACCCTCACCCTGCCCCTTTCCCTGCTTCTCCCTTTCACCCACACCCGCTTCCCGTAGCGGTTCCCACTCCCCACCGTTCTCCTCCTGACCGCACCGCCACGGCTCCACCGCTGTGGTCATTCTGCTGTACCATTGTCCTTCCTCCTCCCGCCCTGCTTTCTTGTTCGGTCCCGCGCGTGTCCTTTGGCTCGCCGAATGTCACAAGTGTTGGTGCCTGCACGCGTCGCCGGCCCATCGTCTGCCTGTTCTCCCGCGCAGTGACTGCTGGCTTGGTCCGCCTGCTGTTTTTCTCGCACTCTCCGTGCCTCCCTGTGAATCCTGCCCGTGGCGCAACTTCGCACTGCCTCTGTCTGGCCAGCCTCAACACTTTGCCCAGTGTTGGTCTCTGTCTTCCTCCCTTCGGTTGGTCGCGCACGCTTCATATAGCGCGTCGCCTCGTTTTTCTTTTGCTTTCGGTTGACGGGCAACAAGTGGACAAACGTGTTTTCACGCTCGCGCCTGCGACTGCTGTCCCGTGCCCTGCGACCAGCGAGGCACGGCTCATGCTTTTCTACGGCACCAAAACACTTCTGACGCGCCCGCTTCGCGGCCATCGCTTTTTGCGGTTTTCTCGTTTGAGCTGGCAAACGCGCGAGCCGTGCCCTCGCTCGAGTTGCGTCTGCAGCTGCCTCGTCGCCTGCCACACGCGCAGACAGGCTGTCCGCTTGGCCGCTAAACCCGGCTGTGTCGCGCTGTCGCTCACGCGCGTTCTCGTCGGATCACTTGTGCTACTGTGTGCTTCGTCGGCCTGCAACGCGCGGCTCACACCGCAGTGTCCTCCGCTCGACGCTGCGCAGCGTTCACACGACGTCCTTTCGCGCTTTTGTCACTGCATCCCGTTGCACCGGGCCGCGTCAGACCGAGAAGCGGCGTCCGCGAGGGCCGCGCGGCCCAGCGCTTCTGCGTCTTCCCCGCCCTGCTGTTGTGTGCCGCGTCCGCACTGCCCGGCAGAAGACGTCGCAGCCACGCACGGGCGTCGTCGCCAGCGACCAAGGCGCACAGGCGAGCCATGAGGTGCCGCCGCCCGTGGGTCCAGCCGCAGTCTCCCCGCAGCGGCCGCGCTTTCGCGCTCCGCGTGTCTGTGACCGCGATCGGAGGCCGTGTCCTTGTGCCAAGCGCCTCGTCCCGGCTTGGGGAAAGTATACTGCTCTCCCGTGCTGCGCTAGCACCTGCGCGCCCGGGTTGTCGTTGGCATCTTTCGACCTGCCTGACCGGGATTTGCGAGCGCGGTCGGCGAGTATGCGAGGACTCTGCCTGCGCATTGGCAACTCGCAGCGCAAGGAGCGGCGCAGCGGGTTCACCCGCGGGTCGTCCGCGTCAGCGTCAAACGTCGCTGCGACGCTCGCGTGCACGCCTGCGGTCCCGGCTGACGAAGACGAGCGGCGTGTCGCTTTGGTGGCGCTTTGCTGCGTCGTGTGGTGCCTTAATCGCGGCCGATGTGCGGGCTAACGACGACGAGAGAGGGCTCGGGGGAACTGCGTTCCGCGGCGACGGCCAGCGACGGTGTCGCACAAACGTGTGCAGCGGCGACCGGCTGGGCAGTCATGCGGGGCCGCGGCGCACGGTGACGAGGAGGGGGGCGTGCGGACACGAGGGCGGCGCGGAAAGGCGCGTCGACGTCGAGCGGGGCAGGCGCGCGCGAGGCGGGAAGCATGTTGGGCGCAGGCCGGGTCGGCGACTGGCTTGAAGGCGTGGCGTGACGCAATGTTCGCGCGGCGCACCGAGGAGGGGAACGAGAAGAGTTATGCAATGGAGGTATAAAGGAAGATGGGGAAAAGGAAATGAAAAACTGGAGAAATGTAAAGAAATGCAGTTTTTTTGACCGCGGATATATGCAGCAGGAGGGGGCGTAAGTGGGTCAGAAGGGACTCTAAGCACTGGAAAACACTGCTAAACTGGTTTTCGTTCGCAGGGACGAGGGATGGGCAGTGCGTCTATGGAGTGAGGAAGCGGAGTTTATAAAGGAGTGGTGCGGTGCCTGGTGTTGTAGTATTGTTGGGGCGAGGCTTGGAAGCGGGGAAAGATGTTCGCACTGTGCGGCTGATGGAGTTGAAGTGGAAACGAAGCAACGAACACTGCGGGGCACAACCGTCAGGGAATCGCTGTTGGATCGTGCGATGTTTTGACGATAAAGGACGGCAATTGCGCGCGGCGAGCGGTGTAAGCAACATGGCAAGCAACGGAATTTGTTTGGTACGCGGAGCTGGAGTGCCTCGTGGGAAAAGAAGGGTAACGGAAAGCGCAGGCCTGGCATTTTCGGGGAGGGTGATTTTTAAGACCGTGTGAGGCGACAACCGAATGGAGGCTGGCGGAGTGGGGACCCAGGTGTTGGTGAAAAGGAAAGAGCAAGCGTTCAGCACGGCCAGGGGACACAAGAAACCGAAAAGAGAGGAATGAGAAGATATGGGGAGAGGAGAAAGACAGGAAAAGGGAACGAAGGGACGAAAAAAAAATGAAGTGTGGCGAGGGGTGGTTCAAGGACAACAGCGCGCAGGGCGAGTGTGTGCTTTTGTAGAACAGAAAAAAACACATTGGCGCCGCGCGAAGGTGTGAAGTCAGGCAAAGACGCACGGTCGGAAATTGGCTTAACGGCAAACGACTTGGTTCAACGGGATAGAGGATGAAGACGCGGGGACGGAGGACAAAGTCGGGGAGCAGGCGCTGCCAAAGCGGACCCGCTGGATGAAGAGCTTGCGGCGTGCCGGAGGCGCTGGACAAGATGCGGACTGGAGGAAGGCGACAAGGGGGACACACAGCGAAGGGACGCGTACGCAGCAGGTCGGGAGATTGAGAGGAAGAGAGGCAGGAAAGGCAGAGCAAGTGAAAGGATGGATTTTGCAGACGGAGTGAAAAAGCAGGTCGACCTTTGAAGAGCAAGCAGGTGAGGCTTATATGTGGATGGTGTTTCGGTGCGTTTGCAACGCTCGTTCGGTCGGGGACAAGTGCGGAATCGGAGCATGAGACGAGAGAATGCCTTTGAGGTGGCAAAGGCAGTGGGTTGGGCTAGTGCGCATAGTTGTTGTGGAAAAGTAGCGAGGATAGCGTGGAGCGGAACACAGAACAGAGGGGGACGCGTGGAAGATAGGTAAAGATCTGAGCCATTTTTTCGATTACGACCGTAGCAAGTGCTGGGCGCGCTGAATGAAGTGCAACGGGAACCGTTGGAGGGGGGGGGGAGAGGCGGAAGAGTGCAGCGTGTTGAGGGCGAAATTTTAGCGGAGCGCTTTAGAGCGAGGGAGGCATGAGCGAAGGCTAAAAAAGCGAAGTTGCTGGAGGGGGTGAAGTGCCTGGTGTTGGACGACATCGGGGGACGGGGACTTCGGTTTTTTGGAGGCGGATTGCAGAGAGACGGACGAGGGAACGGGAGAAGGAGATGGGTGTTGCTTGCGAATTGGGGCTTTGGTGCGAGTCGCGAAGGATACGGACTGTGGCGTTTACTTGCTTAGAGAAAGAAAGCGGTGGGATTTTAGCGAAGGGGGATTGCTTTGGCGAACATTGTGATTCTTGTTGTTGGTATTTTTTTAGAGTGACTTGCTTGTTGAATTGGCACTTTGCTCCGAATTGGAAGTTTGCGTAAGTCTTTCAAGGTATTAGAGTGTGTGTTTGTTTCGTTTTTTTTGTTTTTTCTTGTTTCTTTCGAGATTTAGTTCAAGTGTTTTTACGTATATGTGCGGAGGACGTTTTTGCGTCAGAGTGTCGAAAGGCATTGCTTCGACATTAGCAGAGGATGTTTTTTGAGATTTGTTTTTTGAAGTTTTGCAGTTAGGCGGACAAAACGAAAAAGGAAAGGGAAATGGCTGGAACGGTTGTGGAGATAGGTCTTGAAGCGAAAGAGCAGGTGTTCAGGTTTATGTTTTTTGCGTTGGCGACCGGGGGGGGGGGGGGGGGGGGGGGGGGGGGGGGAATGCGGGAGATTGGCGGGAAGGAGGGAATAAACAAGGGGAAGAAAATTTCGCATGGCAGGGGGAAAGTGTGAACAGAGGCACGGCCATAGAATAGCAAAGCGAACAAGCCAGGAAAAGAAGTGACGTGACTACAGAGGAACGAACGTCACGGAACAAACGAAGATGGGAAACAACGTTCACGACACTGAAAAATTAGAAACAAGCATGGAGGGCTTATGAAAGAGAAAGTGGGCTGAGAGTGGAGGCACGACCGCAGGCGTATCGTCAATATTACTTCTTGTTCGGAAGAACGATTGTTCGGCACTTGGGAGGCAGACAATGATGAACTTTTTAACGCACTTTTGTTGCGGGGGAACGAAAGAGAGAAAAGGGAAATCTGCTATTGGGCAATCCAAAGCTAGGTTTAATTTTTATTTTGTGTTAGAGTTTCTATATGTCTCTTTTTTAATTTTAGCTTTTGTTAGACTTTTATGTTTTTTGGTAATGAAGGGAGAGCGATATTAGTTAGATTGTTGGTGAATTTCGCTTTTCTACCTTGCGGTGGTGGCTTGTGTTTCGGTGTACTGCTAATATCGTGTTTTTGCACTTTGCTTACGGGATGGACGGTACAGAGCAGGAGACAGGTTGGCTGTTGTTTAGAGCGTCACTGAAGAGACTTGTCTCTGTTGAAATGGTCAATTCTCGGCAGCCGTATTGCATGCGAGTTTGCTTGAACTTGCGGGTGTGTCTTGCCAGTGGGAACGTCGCATTGGACGTGCATCGGCGGTGCTCTGGCAAGCTAGCTTTTCTTACGGCACTCCGCGTCGTCAGTTTTTTCTCATTATACTCGGTTTGGCGCATTGTTTCTCTAACGTAACAAAGTCACAAGTGACGGGGTAGAGTTGACAGACGGTGCTTGACCCATAGGCGTAAGTAGCGCTGCTTACTGCTCCGGTGCTTGTCGCCGTGCTCTATCCCTCCCATTGTTAATTCTGACAGTGTTGCGTGCGTTCTAGCGCTTGTGCTGTTTCATTTTCGACGCGGTTTTATTTTTTGCTGCCCGCGTTGTTCGTGTTGGCAAGACTGCAACCAAAGCAGGGTGAGTTATTTAATTCAAAAAAACGACGCAAATACGAGAAGTGAGAATGCACAGCGGAACATCAGTCTGAATTGGCGCGTTCTTTTTCGGTCGTCCTCTAAGTTTCTGCGCTCAGCTTCACTTTTTTAGTTCAACTTCTCACTTGCGGTCGGCACTTCACAGCATTCGTTGCCTTTTTTTGAAATAGTGTCTAGAGCCTTTTGAGGCCACAAAACTTTTTAGTAGCTTGTTTCAATCTCCTTTCTTCTTGCGCTTTTTCGCGAAGCGTTTCTTTCACGAAGTTCGTGCGTCATGGCACCGCGCAACAATTTTAAAATTTGAAATAAGGGCACGTCCTTCTTAAATTACGTCTTTTTCCAGTTTTGGCGGGCTAAACGAGGCAGTCTATTTTTTAAGCGAAAAGTTGAAATTTCCGTAAAGCTCTCTGCGTTGAGTTTTCGCAGTTTTTCCCTGCCGTTGTCATGGCCGCGCATTTAGCTTTGTTTTGTTTTATTTCCCTTTTGGTGTTTCCCTGTTGCCTGTTTACTTCACGTCCTTCGTCTCTCTTTAAAGTTTGTTGTCTTGCGTCTTTGACCCTTGCGCGTCATTCTTGACGCTTGCGCACTGTTTTTTGCCCCTTATTTTAGTTCTTATTTTTTAACTTTCGTCCTTCTTCTGCCCTCTTGCTTGTTTCATTCTCGTCTTTTTCAATTTATGGTTTCCACTCTTGCCTTCTTTTATTCTGCACTTCGTTCGTTCGCGTTCGTGCTTTGTTTCGACGCGCGCTGACCTTTGCCTCGTGTTGCTTCTGCGTTCTTTCATTCTATTTTCGATTTTCTTTTTCTGTATGCGCATCTTGTCTTTAACCTTACTTTGTGTGGCTTTACTTTTTTCTTCGTTTGTCTTCCGTCTCCCTCCTTTCCTCATCTTCGTCTGCCTAAATTCGCCTGTGTTTTTCTTTCACTCGCCTGGTTTCATTGCCCGGATTTTATTGCTGCCTTTCCGGCGCTCTGCGTTGCTCGTCTGTTCCAACAAAAGGCCCGCTTTCTCCTTCCATTCTCTTCTTTTCGTGCGCCACAACTGTTTTTCCTATTCTGTTTCCGGTCATGTTCTTCGCCCTTCCATTTACGCTCCCATTTTTTTCTCTGTGTCTTACGGCTCGTCTGATGTTTCTTCTTTTCCTTCCGTGCACGGCGTTCACTGGCCTTGCCTTGCTGCTATTTTTCGTTTTTCTGCTTTCACGCGTTCGGTCTGGTGCTGTGCCTTATGTGTGCTTGTTTACTTTTCCCCTGCTTCTTGTTCCCCAATCACTCGGCCAGCTTCCGGACCGGTATTCTGTTGACCCTGTGCGTGTCTCCTGTGCTGAACCGCGGCCGCTCCGTTGCGGTCACCCCCTTGTTCTGCACTCTTCCGCTCTTGTCTGTTGTGTGTTTCTTTCTGCATATTGTTTTGACGCGGCTGCCTTCTGCATGCTGCACGCTTGCTGCGTGCTGTTTCCTCTATGTCCGCTTCCTGTGTGGTCTGTCCGCCTCGCACCGTTGCGTTTTCACTTTTTCAAGCCTTTTTTTCGTTCCTTCTGCCGCACGTTTTTCTCGAGTGCCATTGCGCATCTTGTGTTCCACCGTCACTGCACGGTGGCCACATCGTGCGCGTGTGCATTTTCATGTTGGGTTCTACGCTCTTGCATGGCGCGTGTATGCTCCTGCGCATGTTTGGGAGTGCTGTTGCTGCGATTTCGTTTCTCCTCACCATGCTCTTTCTGCTGGCCCTTTACTTCGATTTTTTCCGTTGCTGTTGTCCATCGTTGTTGCGTGTGCAGCTGTCTCGCGCGTTGCCGTTGTGTGTGCCCCCTAGAGCGAGACGTTCTTTCAAGAGAGAGAGTCTCCTGTGCGGCGTGCTCAGTGCCTGCGCCCTGCGTGTCTTTCTCGTTGCTTCCACCAAGTGCATTGTCGCGGTGTGCGTTTGTTGTTCGCGCCGCGTGTCCTCGCCGGCCTTTTTTGCGCCGCGCTGCTTGACTGCCTTTTTTGTGTTGCTCTCGTGTGCGGGGTGTGCTGTCCTTCGTTGTGATTGGCGGTTGTGTGTTGCGCTGGGTGCTGTGTGTGCGCGGGGGCGCTGTCATTGCCGCGGTCGTGCTCTTCCATTGCGTGCTCTTGTCGCGCCACCTGCGCGGTCTGCTTGCTATGCCGGCTATCCCATTTCTTCCTTTCGCCTTTGCATTGTTTCCGCTGACAGGTCTGCTTCTGCTTTCAGATGTTGTGTGTTCTCACGCCGCACGGCATGGCCAGCGCTAGTTGCGCGCGCATGTCCATTTTCTCACCGTCGAGCACGCCTTACACTGTGTGCGGGACCATCCTTGTCGGTGGCCTTCTTTCTGTTTGTTCCGCGTGGTGTTGCATTCCTCCTTGTTGTTGCGTGCGCTGCGCGTGCCCCGTTGGCCGACAAACCCTCTTTTCGTGTGGCGGCTTTATTGGGCGGCGAGAAGTGTTGCGGTGGCGGCCGTGGTCCACCTGACTGGTGCGCGGTTCAGTGTGCTGCTCGATGCTGTGTTGCACGTGTTTGTTTCTGGGTTCCACCCCTTTGTGCCCGCATGGCACGCGCTGTTCGGTTCCCCCGCCTGATCTTCTTCTGCGCTTTGCGCTTGCGTGTCCTGTGCGGACCTCGCGTGTTGGGCGTGTGCTGGTTTCGTTTTTTCGTGTTTTTGTGCGTGCGGTGCCTTTCGGCTCTTGCTGTTCGTCGTGCTGTGCTGCGTTGCTTGCCAGTCGCAGCGCGCGTTGGCTGCCGCCGCGTCCACGGCGGCGAGCAAGCTTAGGGCATCCGTCTTGGTTTGGGTGAGCTGTGCCAGGTGTTGTGCTGCCTCGCTCCCTTTTTGCAGCCAGGTGATGTCTTTGACTGTGTTCAGCTTTGCGGTGTCCCCTGTGCCCGCGTAGCAGATGCACGCTGCTCGGTCGTCGCCTGTTTGACCGTCGCATGTGGCGGTCGGGCTGCCGAGGCACAGGTGGTAGGTAGCGGCGAATGAGCGTAGCGAGCTCTGCACTTCGTTGAGTGCTGTGCGCAGAGCCTGTGCTGTGTGCTTTGCGTTTCTGTCGTCGTGTCGTTGGCGGCTGTCCGTTCGCATTCCTTCTTAGCCGTTTTCCAGCTGTTGGCCATGCTGTCTTGTTCCTGTCTGCCTCCGAGGCCTCCCGTTTGCTTTACCTGCTTCCAGGCTTGTGTAACTTTGATGTCTTTATCGCCTTGTCCGGTGTCCAACGTGACGACTAGGCCGACGGGCGCGCAGGGGCACTTTGTTCCGGACGCGTATCTAACGCCGCACATGTTCAAACAGATGGTGCTTTGTACGTTGCAGAGGTACGTCATTGGCGCGGCGACGCTTTTTGTTGCCGCTGCCAATCTGCGGGGCTCCCAGGCGTTTACGCCTTCAACCGTCTTCACTGCCTCCAGCTTCGTCTGCTTCCCTTTTTCCCACTTCTCTCCCAGCACTGCCAGCTGCGCTGCTTGTCGTACCTTTGTTGCCGCAGCTTTCGCCGCCGCCTTAAACACATCAGCCACTCGCACCGCTGAGTCGGCTGCCTGAGGCAGTCCAGGGGCCAGTTCGTCGTCGTCTGCGTCAACTTCCTCGATTTTCGCCATCTCCTTATGCCGTGCCAATACGTGTCCCGCTATTCTCTGCAGGCGGACAGCCGAAGCGTTGCAAGCCTCTGTCTGGCAAGTTGCCACACCCCTCAGCCCTTCCGTCACTGTAGCTGTGTCTGTCGCGACGCTTTCCGTGGCTTCCTCGATTTCGCCTGCGACCCGCTCCTGAGCGTCGTCCAGTGCCAAGTACGTTTGGCAGAGCTTCCCGAAGTCGCTCCACGTTGCCCCTGAGTCGCTCGCTGTCGCAGTCTTGGTCCGCACGCCAAGTTCTAGCAGGATGCCTAGCACCACTCTGAGAAACGTAACTGACCTCATTCTCACGCGTCTTCCCAAAAACTATCTTTCTCAAAACACGTCCCCCCACGCCCCTCCGGTGTACTTTTATCATCACGTTCGTTGGCGCAAACGTGATGTCAAGTGCTCTTTCTGTTCCCCAACCTCCGATCACTTACCTGAGCCGGTACGAGGCCCTTCAATGTGCCCCGCTATCGGCTCCCGCCAGGCTGCTCCTTACTTTCCGCCTGGCCTTTAACTGCCCCCCCCCTTTTCCATGTGCACCAACTCGGTTGCCGACAAACGTGTTTTCTGTCTCCCGCCTTGGCAAGTCATGGCTCCTCCCTCGCTAACCTTCCACGCACTCCGCAATGAGAACGCCTGTGCACTGGGCCTAGGACCGGCAAGCATGCACAAAACACGTGTCACTAGCCATGGTTGCCGTGTAATCGGTCCCCGCTTCCCATCCAACCGCACGCCCGGCGCCCCACGTTCCTGTTCCTGTCGCGTGTCCCAAGTCCCATGCGCGCCGCCATTCCTGACGCAGTCTTCCCCCTTCGTCTTCGCATTTCGTCAAGGAATCTGTTGCGACGCCCTCCTCCCGTGTTGATCGCGCTCGTCACCGTTGCAGGCGCTTGCCGCTGCGCGTCTGTCCACGTGAGCCGCGCACTCACAGAGCACCGTTCTAGTGCATTCGTTCACGGACACCACATTCCCCTACCTGCACACTCCGTTCCAGCGCCTCGCCGCACGGACGCGTCACAATCTCCTCCGGAACGGTGTTGGCGCTCGCACGGGCGCGAACGGTGGCCCACGCCCGCTCGGCTGACCAACGAGCGTGCCTCACATATTCCCGTTGTACTTTCGCTGGGTCCTTCTGTTTAACGCTCCGTTACCAAGTCCGCACACTGTCCTTCCGCGCCGGCCACGCACTTCGTTTGGCCGTGACGCAGTGTGCGCAGTGGCGCGTCCGCTCCCTGTCGACGGTGCGGGCAATCAGCTCCCTCCGCCCAAACACACCACGACCTGGCTCGCCACCTTCGCCCGCGTTGTGTGCTTTGCCACGTCTTCCACGCGCTTCCCACTGGTTCCCCCTGAGGCGGTTGTGTGCCGTCCTCGCTGGCGCCTGCCAGCAATGACGGCTTTGTCCTTACTCGTGTTCCGGACGGCAAAGACACAGCTTTGGTAAGCTCCAGCGCACCAAAAAGCTGGGGCCTGTCTGGGCCCTGCGCACACTCTTGCGGCCGCCTCCAGTCTCTTTGCTGTCAACGCGGAAGAGGTGGCGAAGTGCTCTTGTGGCAAGCGACCTGCTGCTCCTCAGCAGAGGCTGCCCGTTAACAGCCGGACGCGATTGCTGAATACTGACGTCGAGCTGCGCGATGGTGGAACTCTCGGTGCCTGAGAAAGAGGTTTCTCTTCAGCCAACACGGAGAGTGCGCCGATTTCTCTGCGCAGCGGCAGCGGACTGAGACACGAGCGGCCGTCAGCGGTCTAAGCGGACACAATTCCAGACAGGTCGAGGCGCGGCGCGTGCATGGTCAGCAGAGCGGTGCTCTCCGAACATGCCACTGCCAGCCGCGACAAACGATAGCGACAGGGCACCGCGAAGGCACGAAGCTCGCATGCACGGCCGAAGGTTTGCCCTTGAGGGACCAAGCCAGCCGGGCAAAGCAAACGCAACAACGAACAGGGTGGGTCAGGTGGGGGAACTCAGGGAACTGCGCCTCGTCAACACACACCGAGGCGCGCAGGGGAGAGGAAGGTCGAGAGGGTTCGGCTCGATTCCGGTTGGACGAGGTGGCAAGGTAGCGAACCAAAGCAGACGCGACAGACGAATGACACAAGAAGCTGCCATGGCCACCGGCACAGGGGACGCTGTCAAGAAGCGAAACGCAACGGACGCTTGGAAGCATGCGTGGCTTCACAAAAACGGTAATAACGGAAATGCACAGTCCCGTGGTCACCAACGATGGGCGCGGCAGACAGCGCCCGACGCGCGCAGCGCGGTAGATTGACAGAGGGCAAGCTAGAGGTTCCGCTCAGCTAAACAGTGCCGGGAGGAGGGCGACGACTACGAAAGGCACACGCGTAGTCCGTGGACAACTAAATTGCACGCGGAAGCGAGACTTAAAGACGACGCGTCTGAGCGGCGGGCGCGGGATAACAAGGAGTCGGAAGGAAGTTCAGGACTAGCAAAAGGGGGCGAGGCTTAACAGGTTGCAACGGCTGAAGGCCAGAAGTTACAAAGGCTGGAGGGAAGAGAAAGGACGAAGAGACGCGACGGCAGCAGTGGTGCACGGGTGTCGAACTTACTTGACTTCATACTGGGGGTGATGAAGGGGATGCGCGCGGGTTGAACGCAGAGGCTGACGCGCACTGACGCGGAGGGAGCAAGAGAGAAAGCGAGGATTGGGCTGTGCGCAAAAGGCTTTGCCCGAAACGCAAAGACGAGGAAAGGGTACATGAAGGCAAGCAGAGTTGCGGGGCGGAAAAAGGAAAGGCGCCATCATTTGCCGTGCGGTGGAGACCGAGACAAGTGAACGGGACCAACCGCGCCATATAGGAGGGCGCAAGAAAGTCTTTTGTACGCGAACGCAGTGGAGGGGCGCAGCAAACGCTGCCCCAGAAGAGACCCTTGCACACGCAACCAGTGACACGAGACGACACCCGGGGACGAAAGACAAGCAAGGAGGTAAACAGTCTGCCGTCAGGCTCTCCGCCGAAGCAGGAAGTTGTGCCGCTTGGAAACACGGTCAAGACGCGTGTGTCACGAGACAAGCGTTGACGGAAGCGGGGCAATAGAGCAGAACAGAAAAAGCAAGAGCAAGGCGCGTAAAGAAGACGCGACAGAGCAGGCAACAAGGTGGAGCAACAACGGCCCAACACGAGGCCTTGGTGTGTAGACAAAAGCAAAGTAAAACGGCGGGGATCTGAAAGGGTAGAGAGATGGGGAAAGCGAGGGGATGCATTTGTGTCGCACAAGAGGAACACAGAATTGGTGACGCGGTTGAAAGCGTCCCGCCTGTGGAAGGAGAAGCGCAGAGAGAGTAAGATGAAGAGACCCTGGAATGCAGATGCTGAAAGAGTGAAACGACGCGAGTAGGCGAATTGCCGGTTTCATGTGTTCAGCGAGACGGCAGGGAACGGACCGGAAGTCGTGGCCGCGTGATGAACAACAGCTTTGTGTTAAGGCCGAAGGCGCAAGCAGCGGCTGAGCGAAAAGGCCGGCGAGCGCACTGTGACAGAGGGTGGAGCGGCCAGATGGCGCGCGCACTGAGGGCCAGCAAGGACGTCCGAGTTGCGGGCTGGACGAACGTGCGCAGACGGTCGACCCGGCACCTGGCGTAAAGGGTAAAGACAGATAGGAGACGCATGAGGGATGTCGAACACGTGCGGGATGGGCGGCCCAACAAAGGGAAGGTCGTTTGCGTGGCACGGTATTTGACGAACAAAGACAAAACTGGCGTGCTATGTGACCGCTTCGTCCTTTGCGGAGGGGTATTTTTTTTCGAGGACGGACAAACGGGAGTTTGAGGCGCTCTGCAGGAACCGAACGGGGATTGAAACAGGAAAGTTCAGGGGACGGGGGCGATTTTTCGACATCGAAGACGAAACACACGAATTGAGGTCGGAGGCGCACAGCTGCTGCCGCTTCCTTTTTTGGTAGGGCTGGGGAGGACGAAGTGCAGCGAAAGCAAGAGAGAGGGGATGCTTTGTTGTGCCAAAGGTGTTTGTTGAGTTTGTTGGCATGGTGGGCGACAATGCTGTGCCGTCGCGTTCTTGCGTTTTTTTTTTTTTTTTGGCGACGCAGGCACGGCGCGACATTCAGAGCCCTTGAGCGCAGCGCCGGTGGAATAAGACCCAGTTCTTCGAGCCCGACAGCCTAAAATGGCGTTGGAACTTTTGGGTCTGCGAGGGGTGGTGAAGGGCCCGACCAGCACAGGGTGCACGGGCGTCGCGCTTGGTAGTGTAAGGGCTCGGCTGGGGGAGGCGAGCCTGCATGCGAGGAAGGACAACGTGGGCACGCTGAGGACAGATGGGGAAACGGTCGTCTGTGGAGCAGGGGACAAGAGACCGGTTTGATTTATAGGGAGAAGGCGGTTGACGTGTTGGTGAACAGGAGAAAGGATAGAGCCGGAGGAAAAACTGGGAGGGGGCGAGAGGGAGCAGTGGAAGGAGCAACAAAACACAGGGACACTCGCAGAGCCGAGGCGCGCAGGGTTGGGACATGGCGCAAGGGCAAACCTGTTGCTCGCTAAGTCGGGAAGATGGAGCGAGGGACGCGGCCACAAGGGGGTGGGCAGTCATGGAGGTGGCAAGTGTCGGTGTGAGTGCGTCGCGAGCTTCAGAAGAATCCCCAAAAAAAATGGAGAGACGCAGGCCGGTTATGGGGGTTGCAACGGAAACACTTTAGTGACGACCAGTGAGAGAGAGGAAACGACAGTTTGCGAGGACGCGGAACCGTTGACGCGGGTGTGAGCGGGATCGCACGAGGGACCAACAGGGGCGTTGGGTTGCTTGCCGTCGAGTTGGCTTGGAAACCGGAAGAGGAGAAGCGACAGAACGAAAAAGGGCAACCTGCAAATCGGGTGCAGGAAGAAAGGGAATGGAACACAGGGGAGCGGGGCAGGAACGGGAGGACGTAGAGAGGGTACAGGAGGGAGCTTGTGTGTGGAGTGGAGTTGAGAGCACGGTTCGGAGGGGCAGGCACCGAGGAGAACAGTTCCGGGACGCGGCGATTTGAGCGACTCGACCAGTGGAACTGGCAAGCAAGCTGGAGCAGAGCCAGAATGGGAGGAATGGCAGACGAGAAACTGTGCGAGAGAGGAGCAGGGGGAATTGTTTTTTGGCTTTCAAAAGGAGAGAGGAAGATATCTCGGGGGAATGGCCTGGGGGTGCATGAGGAAAGGTGCTGGCACGAGGTGCTGATAACTCAATCACAAAGGTCGTTGAAGGAACTTCTTCATGCCGGTGTGGCGAGGGTGTGTGTCGAGCACGGAAAAGCCAGCGATAAACAGGGAAAAGAACATCAATGGGGGACTGCAGCGAAGGCAACTGAAGAGGCAAGCAAAGCTGGAATTTGCGCGAAATGTGGCCTCGGAGAGCGTAATAGAGCGTGGGAGCGAACGCACATGCGGCGCTCAGCACTACCGATGAAGGTAAGAGGAAGCACAGGTGACGCTTTTCCGAACATTTACGCGCGGGACGAGGCTGAAGACACGGGGCCTTGAGATGGCGTGAAAGAATGACGCGGCAAAAGACTAGAAGCGGGTAGGTAAAGCAGCCACGTTCGCGGTGCAGGGCGAGCGCGCACTTGGACACATTGCGATGGGACCACGGGAGTAAAGAGAGGGACGAAACGAACACAGCGCGCAGCAGTGGAACAAATCCTCAGAAAGAAATGACAGCATCTTTTGTGAAGACCAAGGAAGAGGAGTACGCAGTGGTGGACGTGAAGAGAACAGAACGGTGGTGCCACAGGCAAAGCGGGTAGAACCTCGGAAAACGGTGGAATGCACACAGATGGAGGCATAGCGAGAAGCCTTTGCAGAAAAGAACCAGAAAGGATGCATGTTGGGAAGGATTTACGCGAAGGGCTGCTTTGCGTGTAGAATCGACGTTGGACGAAGACCACCTTAGAGGGCACGGAAAGAGAAAGGGACGGGGCAGAGGAAGACGCGCAGAGGGCCGGATACGAGGATTGGCCGGTTAGTTTGCCTGGGTCCGATGAGGGGTGTCGCTGTTGAGGCCGTTTCGGCGTTAGAGGGGTAAGTTCATTTGAGGCGCGTGTTGGTGAAAGGCACACTGAGTTCTTTTGACGGGCGAAGGCGGGTGGATGTGACAGCAGGCCCAAGGCGTGCGCGGGAAAAAGGGTGCGGAGAGGGTGAACCGAAATGTCTCTGCAAAACAGGTGACGTTAAAAAGGCAGGCTGCAGAAAGGAGAGACAATGAAAAGGGAAAAGAGAGAGCAAGAAAAGGTCTTCATTGCGCTTAGTGCGACAAGCATTCTGGTTAGACAGAGCAGGAGACAGAGGAGGGGCAAGGAATGGCGGAGTAGCAAATAAGGCGAAGCAAGGAAAAGCAGCGAGCAGCTGGATCAGGGCAGAATACGCGCTGCAGAGATGGGGCGCAGCTTTCTGAAAGCATCCGTGAGGTCCAGGGTGCGTTGAGACTGTGGAGGGAAACGGCGCGCATAAGCTGCGCGCTTGGCAAAGAGGCAACGCCACAGCCATGGGCGTGAAAGCGGACGTTCGGAAAAGGAAGATGGCCTGGGAGTGCGAAATACATCGGAGATCACGGGCGTAAGAGCGATGGGGAGAAAAAAGGAAAGGAGGAACGGCAATGGAGGAAGGAAACGCACGAGTGAATAGGAGCTGTTAGGCCGAGCGAGAAGAAAAGCAGAATGGAGAGAAGAAAGCAAAACAAGTGAAGGAAAGGAAAACGGACGCTATGCAAGCCGCCTGGACCAGTAAAGAAAAGCAGCCGAGAAAGGGGGCGAAAAGACCAAGAAACGCACCGCGTTCGACAGATGCGAAATGGCACGCGAACCGCCGAACATCTAGTCCTAAAAAACCAGACAACAAGGCGGGTAAACGGGAGTGGTGCAGGGAAAAACACTTTGTGAGTCAACGACCAGACGCAGCAGAAAGTGCGTTGGTGATAGGGAAACACGAACGGAGGTGGACCGGGGAAGCGCGGAACGAGGCCTTGGGAAGAAGAGGCAGCGTCTGGATAAAAAACAAGCAACATAACACGCAGCCATGGTATTGAGCGGTCGCATGGAGAACGAGGCCGGTCAGGCGAGGACGGAAAGCAGAAATCGCGGCTTGAATTTCTTTGGGGACGAGAGGAGGAGGGAAAAGGGGGAAGAGAAGAGCAAACGGAAGACGCACGAAGCACAAGGCGAAAGTAGGAGACCAACGAAAAATGGGCCCAGAACCAGGGCAATGGCGAGCACGGAGGATGAGTGGCTGAAACACGAAGGACATGGCCTCAGGAGGAGGAGGTGGGAGGGTGAAGCCAGAAAGGGTTTGGGTCGTTTGAGGAAAGGCCAAGCAGACACGAGGTGGAGGGGATCCACGCTGAAGCAACGAGGGCAGACAGGAGGAACGCGGCGAAGGACAAAGCAATTAGGCGGCGGAGAAGGAAACGAACGGACGGCGGTGAGAAACTTCGTGCGAAGGCGAAGGAAAGCGCGAAGGCGGAAAAACACGGTAAGAAGAGAGAAGGCACATATGGACGCAGTGAACCGGAACACGCGAAGGCCGGAAAGGAAACGGCTACAGCAAGGTCAGACCAAATTCTCGGCAATCGAAAACGAGGGCGCACAAAGAAGGGTTTAAGGCAGAGCGAGGCGGAAAGGTGGCAATTGCGAGGAGCGAACCAGAGCACAAGTGAGAGGAGCTGGGATGAAGGTCGAGCGCAGGAGCAGCCGTGCGAGCAGGTTGGGGGAACGCAAGTCAGACGAAACAAGAAAGAAAGGGGGAAAGACAATGTGAAAAAGTGCACGTGACTGTGCCGTGACGGTCCAATTGCCTGACAGGGGCCGAGGAACGAGGCCGCATTTCTGTCGACCTCCGCCTGCGGTTCGGTGTTTAGCAAGGATCAGGGAGGGCAAAGTGGCGCAGTGGCCGTACATGAAGCGCAGCGCAGGTATGTTCCAGGATGCGCGGTCCACGCTGCGAGGAAGGAGCAGTCTGGGCACCGGACTTGCTTAACGATCTGGCGGGCGCAGTGCGGGATCTTAACAGGCAGACTTTGTCGTGCAAGTTGGAAATGAGAACGTGGACAAGGAACGTGGCGAAAGAACAGGCAGCAGAAGCCCAGAGTCTGCTAGGGGAGCACAGCGCCATGAAGCACAAACAGCGCAGGGGGAAGAAGCGCGGCAAGAACGGAGAAGTTGGACGCGCACACGAGGGTTGCATGGCGGATGACAACACTAAAAAAGGCGACGTTGCGCCAATTTTGTTTGAACGCACTCTGGCCCTGCAGAGGTGCAACGGAAACAGAGCATGAACCAAACACGAGAACGGTTGAAACAGAACGCGGCGGCAATAGGGGAAGATAAAGGAAGCCTACAAGCGCAAGGACCTGCCGTCGCGCTCGGGGCAAGGACGGAAGAGAGAGAGTTGCGGCGAGGGACTGGCCGCCTACGAGAAGCCGCATAGGAGGCAAGGGAAGACCAAACACTAAGAAATGAGCATGGACAGCAACAAAGCATGAAGGCACGCCACTGGACCAAGCAGAACGATCGCAGAAGCCGAAGAACACACGTGCAGATAGTTGGCAAGGGCTGGATGAGAGGACAACAAGAACAGCATGGGGGAGGCAAGGGAGGTTCGAAGGGGGACAAAACAGCAGTTGGCGTGGTTTTCATGAAGGGCAGCAAGAATGAGTCGCCGGTCAAGAGATTAAACGAAGTTGCGGTAGGGCAATACCGAAAACAGGACACAGCGAAGGCAGTAAAATTCGCAGAGTGACGAGGACAACTATAGCGATAGAAGGGGAAAGTAGCACAAGCAGAGGGAGCAGGCGCTCAGCGCTGGAGTGAAGTTTGCGCCATTGGATGAAGCTTTTGGCGCACACAACACCAGACAGACATGTTAGGCACCGAACAAAAAGAGAGGGAATATGTTCTGGCATAAAGCGTGCTTTAGGGGACTGAAGCACGCAGAAAAGCACGCTTGCCGAGGGTGGGAAAGAAACAAAGAAGAGGGCAGGGGACAGCATGGCCAAAAGCAAGCGAAAGCGTTAAAGGGTGGCACTGAGACAGCTAGGGCGTAAACGGTGCAGAAAGAAAGTACAAATGATTTGGAAGCGGCACATTTACGGCTTGTCGGAGCAGGGGAAACCGACGTTGCAAGCGGACGCGCGTGGACACACATGGGGGCGCAAAGAGCGTCGGGGAAACGGACTGCGGGCTTGCCAAGCTTTCGTCCACAGCGAGCGGCGGGTAGAGAAGAGACGAAACGAAAGAAAGCTAAGGTAAAAACAAGGAGGGGACTGCTGCTAACTGAGCTTGTGGCGAGCCGATAGAAAGCACAATGGACCTTGCGAAGCTGATCGCCCGGAAAAAAACAAGGCAGGGTACAGCGATGCACCGCGGCAAAGAGAAATGTTAACGAGAAGGGAAGAAGGAGCGAATGCACAGACAAACGGAGGGAACGGTTAAACACGAGAAACGGACGCGGGGGTAAGCGTGAACTGACGCTGCCCAAGAAAAAGTGCGGTCGACGGGAAGGGAAAAAAGTCTGCTTTTGCGAGCAGAAGACGCTTGAGAGAAGAACGCCACTTGGAACGACGGAAAAGCAGACGACACAAAAACGGAGCGACATGGGAGAAGTTGCCAATGGAAACGGAGTGGAGAAACGTTGCAAAGCTAGGATGGAACAGTTGCGGTTAGCGTCGAAAGGAAAAAGATACGGAGGATTGGTGTGATAAAGGAAACATG
The DNA here is from genome assembly GCA_021307395.1 of Trypanosoma vivax. Lineage (NCBI taxonomy): Eukaryota > Euglenozoa > Kinetoplastea > Trypanosomatida > Trypanosomatidae > Trypanosoma > Trypanosoma vivax. The sequence continues at coordinate 96,444 of SOPI01000620.1, read as the reverse complement.
CTCTGGAGAGAAGGGCGAAAGGCAAAAGCAGCAGGGTAAGGAGACGTGAAGCCCTAGGCCGAGACGGTCAACGGGGAAAGCACGGATGTTAAACGCAGATAGCCTTGCGCTGACAACGGCGAGCAAAGACAGGGAAGGTGGAAACACGCGACAAACAGAAAGCAAGAAGGAAAAAACCGCGTTCAAGGGCAGGGATGACGACCTGAGGGCTTGGGCCTCTGCGCCGAGGCAGTTTAGAGTGGCAGGTGGGAGGAGGGGCAGCGGCGCTAGCGGCGGTCAGGTAGGACTGGGCGCCATGCGAGAGTCGCTAACGCGCGCGAAAATAAGCGTGCCTTTCGGAGTATGCGCTAAGTTGTTTGCACTGTTGGTTCGCAGGAAGGCGCGCCGTTTAGGCTTTAGTGGGAAACTAAAAGAAACGAAGGGTGGAAGCAGTGTTTAGTGGAGCGGACGGGGAAAAAAGACACAGAGTGCCCACTTTGGGGGAACGCCCAAAAGCTGTGAGGAAGGAACAGACAGCGGGGTAAAAAAGGACAAATGATTAATGCGCTTAGCCGGAGAATTTAGTGTTTCGGTGTACTTGGAGAAGCGGGCAGCACAGGATCGGTGCCAGCGCGGCAGGAAGCATTGTCTCCCAACCAGTTTGTGGTTTTTCAAATATGGCAAACGAACGCAAACAACTGGATCCAGCAACGCGGACGAAAGTAAGAGGCGGAGCATGGAAAGAATGCGGTTTTTTTTTTTGGAGCGAAGAAAAGCCAAAAGAAGAGGGCAAGCGGAGGGGCGCGGAAGGAACTGAAGCTGCAGGACGTGGAATAGAGCGGGAGGTTGCAAGGGAAGGGCAGAGCCTGACAACGAAAAAGACAGGCACACGCATGATAACACCGTGCAATAGGAAAGTTGCGACCAGCAAGAAAAAACAGCACAGGCAAAGAAAAAAACACAGGAAGCGGGTAAGCCACTGAATGCGGTTATAGAAGCCGGTGCAGCGAGGGCAAGGAAAGGAGAGCCCAACACCGAAAAACGTGAATGGCGGAAATTTTCGTTGCGTGAGATCTGCAACACACAAGAAATGCGTGGCGGATTTAAAATAAAACAAGGAATGAGGAAGTACGACGAAACGCGGCGAAGAACCCGACGTAATTGAATGTGGTTGACGACGACAACACTTTGTTTTATGTGTTCGCATTTAACTGGAACCGCGCTCACGCAACAAACGAGGAAAAGAACAGACACACAAGAAAGGCGAATGGGCAAACAAGTCACAGAAAAGTGGCTTGGAAAAAATGACTGTTTTAACGCTCCCTCGAAAGGTGTGCCAACCGCACGCGGGGATAGAGTGACAAGAGCAACAAAGAATTCAAGCTTATAGGAGAGAAGAGGTAACTGAATGTATTTGTTTTTCCGTTTTAAAAGATTTTAACTTATTGACAGGGTGGGTTGTGGACGAAAAATGCGTGGCGGAGACCGAGCACAAAAGTGCTATGGAAAGTGGCTCATTGAGTGGCAGATTGAGTGGCACTGCCTGCTGACAGTGCGGGGTGTGGTGAAAAATGCCGTTTATTTTTTCTTCACTGATACTTCTCTGAATTTAAAGAATATGAGACGAATATAAGCTTTGTTTCCCTGTTTCCGAGGGTACGGACTTCACTGTTTTCTACATTTTTAGCGAAAACGATGAGGAAGTGGCTATTGATAAGAAAGGTTGAAACTTGCTTAATTTTTTATTTCACGGTGCTTTTCTGCTTGGGCAGAAGCTCCATTAAAATCTTAGATCTCAACTTGAGTTCAGATGTAGTGACAAGCAGTCAAAGACACGTTGAGAGTGACAGACGAGCATTTGCGGCATGGTTCTGAAGTTTAAAGAAAGAAGGTCATTTAGTCAATTGTTTTTCTTTTTGTGTTTTTACTTTTTTTGTTTTTTGCGTTTTTTTTGTCGCGCTGTTTTCCAGACTGTCCTGTTTCGACTCTTATCTTTGACACGACATGGCCCGCATCGGTTTTTTTTCTTGTTTCTTTGTCCGCGCTCTGTTTCCTAGCTGTGTTGCTTTGTACTTTCTTCAATTTTCGAGTGTTGACAGTGAATATTTCTTTGGCGTTGTTATTCTTTGTCTAGACTTTGCCTTCTTTACCTGTTTGTCTTGACTAGGGCCTATCCTTTTTATCTTTTTTCATTCGATTGCGCGCGGTGATCCATTTTGATGTTGTTTTGCTGTTTTCTGCTCACTCGTTGACCGTGTGGATTTTATTCTTGTCTTTGTGATTTTTTGTTGCGAAATATTTTCTCGGTGTTTTTGCGAGAATAGCAGTGGTTTGTGTTCCTTGTTTCTCTTCTTCTGCTGTGTTTTGTTTGTCCTTCCGTGGTGAATTTACGTGCTTCATTGTGTTTCGATGCCTCCTTTCGCACTCTGGTGGTTTTTTTCTCGTCCGCCTTGCTCATTCGGACCAGTGTCTCGGTGTTTGTTTTTGAGGGCTTGGCTTTTTAGTTTTTTTTGGTGTGGGCATTATTCACGCATTTGTGGTGGTTCTTTGCTCCGCCAGTCTGTGCGTTCAGCTTGTGCCTGTGCTGCTTCTGTGTGGCACGTTCGCTGCCTTTTAGTCGGTGCTATCTTCCGAGAGCGGTGTCTGTGTTTCTGTTATTTCGTGAGCTCGCCCGCTTCCACCGTCTCTTGCGTGTTGGGGTTTCGTTGAAGCCAGTGGCGTGTGCGGCAAAGCCGTTCCTTTTCTCTAGTCCCTTCATGTGGTTTTTCGTGCCTGTGGCTGTGTACCTGCGCGCGTTGCGGAGAGCTAGTGGAAGCTTGCGTGCTCCGTCCCTGTGGGTCTCCGGCGATGTTGTGGTGTTACCACCTTTTTCTGTTGGTGTAGTTGCAGGTCGTGACTGCTGGCGTGGGTGTGTTTTCAGTGTGGGTGCCTGTGCCGCCTTGTTGGTTGATCCTTCTCGTCGTGTCTGGCTGTGAGGCGTTTCGTTGCTTGCGTTTGACGCGCGGGTCCCCTAGCCTTTGCGTGTGTATTTTGAAGTTTGTGGTTTTTTCGTCCCTGTGTTTCTGTCGGGTTGTGTGTCCTGTGTCTGGTCCCATTGCGGGGTGCGCGTCACTGTACCTCATGGGTGTTGCGTCTCCGTTCTGTTTCGGTGCTTGTGTGCGGGCGTATCCTGTTTTTTTCCTTCCTCGCAACGCTGTCACCTTGTTCGTATGCTGCGCAAGTGCGTTTCTCTGCGTTGTCTTCGGCTTTCGCAGTTCTCTCACATAGTGTGTTCCAGAGCGCGCGCGCACAACGCAAAATAGTCATGTTCGCTTCTCCCGATTTTCCTGCCGGTCTTAAGCCGCTTGTCTTCGGGCGGTTTCGCCTTTCGTTCCTGTACAGTCCGACCTTTCTGCGAGGTTTCGATTGTATTTTTCAGCTCTTTCCATCGCTTATTCCGTCGATTTAGACATTCTGCCCTTGGCCTGTTGTGACAGGTAGGCCGCGACCTTTGTCCTCTTTTCCGTATGTCGGGTTCGCTTTGAGCGCGCATCGTTTCAAAATCGGCTTCGTTCGAGCAGATTCGTGGCTTTTCCCAGCGCTTGTGCCGTTTTTCGTTCCTTCGTCCGTTTCAGTGAGCGCCAGTCTCGTTGCCCAGAATGTGCGTTCTCGTTTCCTGCGCCCCTCTACTTGTGCGGGAAGCTCTGCTTGTCCCCTTCGTGCCTGCTCCTTTCTGTCCGTTCTGTTCGTCCCCTTCCTCGTCGCCCGTTCTAGACCTCGTTGTTCGTCATCGTCATGTCTTCGCGCAGTGTGCGAGTCCGTACGTCCACCTTGGGTACTCGGTGTTGCTCCAGTCTGTTTCAATCTGCGCGCAAAACGGCGTGCATTTCCGCTTCTCAGTGATCACTTTCTTGCTCGTATTCATCTCGCTTCCGGCTACAGTACTCCTATCTCTCCGTCAACGAAGAACAGCTCTTCGTCTTTCTTCCGCCACCGTACTTCGCAGAGCCAGACGACCTCACCCTCGATCCATTTGTCGTTCTTGTCACTTCGGCTTGCTTGGCCTCGCGTCGCTTCCTCCCCACCGTTGTCTGTGGGCGCTTACTTGTCTTCCAGACCGCTGACCGTGTCGGCAGCGCTTCTCCGCTCAACGTTTCGCACGAATGCCTCGAGCATGCGCTTTGTTCTTTGCGTCATCTCTCCCTCTCCCGCACCAGTGCTATCTGCTGCGGCGACCTATCCCGCATGTTGTCCTTTGTCACCTCAATTTCCGAAAAGAGCTGCCTCGCGCTTGGCACTGCGCCACGCGCTGTCTTAAATAGCTTACGCACGCGTCCAAAGTCCGTCGCCGAGTTACCTTTTTTCGGGTCGGTGCCCCCGACCCGCAACTGCAAAAGCAAAATGCACAGAAGAAGCGGCGCACCAACAAACATAATGCCTATTCCTTTTTTTCCCATCAAACCAATCCTTGTCCATCTGTCAGCGTTGCATCGAACGCACCACGCGCCCCCACCCCTCTAACTCCCCCATCCCTGTTGCTGCTAATCCCCCTCTCTACCCGCACAACAAATAAAAAACATTTGCTGCTCCCGCCTCATCCCCTCAGCCGCCCCTGTGGCTGCGCCAGTTGTTTCCCCGTCCCCGCCGGCGTCTGTCCTCTTACCCTTGCGTCCTACGCCGCCAGTACCTTCATCCCTTCTTCTTCGCTGCCTGTTTTGTTTCGCCGCTCGACAAGCGCACGCAGCATAATTCCTTCCGCACCCTCCGCGAGCAAACCATTTTGCCTGCCTTTCGCTGTGTCGCTTCGGCCCGTGGCCACGCACAGGCCGCTTCACAAAGCGAGTTCGTTCCACCACAATCGGCTAAACATTGCTGCTGTCTCTTCGCACCGCTCTTAGCCACGCCTTGTTTGCGAGGCGTGTCCACGCCGCCCGTGCGTTTTTACTGTGCGCGTCCGCCTCTCCTCCGCAGTTCGTCCAACTGCCTTCTGTCCTGCCAGTTTTGTAAACCCACTTCGTTCTCACCCGCAACCGTCCGCAGGCGTCTTCGCTGTCCGCTGTGTCCCTGCTCGTCCATGCTTCTGCTCGCGTCACCTCGGTGTCCTCTCGGCGTCGTTTACCTCTGTTCCATGTATTCAAGTTTTGTTATGTTGCCCTCCTCCTCTATCTCCTCCACTCTTCGGCGTGATTTTTTCTCACGCGCGCTCGCTGTTCATGTTCCCAATGCCAACTCCGGCTCCTCAGCGCTTACGGCGCTTCGCTCCATGTGCATTTCCTACACGCCGCTCTTTCGCCTCCGCTGCTCGCCCCACTTCTTCTCCCTCCATTACCAATAACGCTTTGTTGCTTTTTCTGTCTTTTTCCGGCGTTGACCATTGCCTCTTCAGCGCTCTTCTCCCAGCAACTCCTTCCGACCCTTTCGATTTCCGATGGCATCGCAACTGAAGTGGCCTGCATCCATGTGCTATCGCTTCCAGAGCTCGACCCACCGCAACCACGTGCCTTGCGTTTCTTTTTCCGTTGTGCGTCGTCGCTCTCGCCTCGTCCTTAAAAAGGCACGCCAGTGATGCGGGTCCTGCGCCGTTTTCTTCCCCGTGCTCTCACATCCTTGCCGCATGCACCTACCTGTTTCTTTCTCGCCCGCAGTGCCATTGCCCACCCTTGCTCCTTCTTTTGCCGTGCGTGTGCGCCGGGCCCTGGCGACTGTTCCTACCCGTTCTCCCATCTGATTACCTCCAAGTACCTTGCCTCCATATCTCGTCCGTTATCGCTCTCGGCAGTTGTCGCACTCTGCCCACCGACGCGCTACTTCATAGTGCGACACAAAGCGCTCCTCGCGCTCTTGCGTCTCTCTTACTGTGTGCTCCTTCCGTCCGCCCACAGTCCCGCAATTTTTCCTGTCACTTCCAGGCGCGTTTCGCCACTCCTGCAGCATCTCCTACTTGCCTCCGCCTCCGCGACCACTCCATCATGGCACCGTAACTAAACCGTTCCGCCCTTACACCTCCGACCCTCTTTTGTTGTTGGTGCATAATCCTGCCATTAGCCTCATTATGCCCGCTTCGCTTCGCGCTCCTTGGGTTCTTCCGCAGGATTCCCACGACCACTGTTGCTCTTTCATCCCTCTACTTACGGTGCCTGTGTTTTGCCAGTTGATCGTCACGCAACCTTTGCGCCACAGTTCCCCTCGTTGCCTTGATCACACAACCGCGCCTAAGTGGCACGCTTGCTTCGCGAACCATCCCAACCTAGTTTTTTCTTCCATCGCAAGGTTCTCCTTGTTACTCAGTGTCGCTCCGTTTACCACTTTTTGTGCGGCATTCTGGCAAGTGCTGCTAACTGTCTTCTCATCTCCTCTACGGCTTTGGCTGCATAGAGGCGATTCTGTCTCTCTCCGCCAATCGTCAAAATTCGCGTCCGTCAGCCTGCGATTTTTCAAAGATACGGGGTTCTCTCTCGCTCCTCTCACAATTTCGAGGTCGCTCGACGGCTGTGTATTTTTTTTCACCTATTACCTGTTTGGGATATCTCATTTCCTGCTTCCAACCATCCGCATTCCGCCTTTCCCTACGTTGCTTACTGCGTTCGTGCGCCGTTATCTGCGCAATTGCTCCGTCTGTCATTATGAGCGTACAAGGATGGTGGTTTGCTTGCTAGTGCGTCCCGGACCATTGCACTGTTCTGGCAGTCCGGGTCCCACGAAGTGACGTCCTCTCGTCGCCCAAAATAGCGACGCCAAGCGTCATTGAAACACCATTCAATAAAGCACCCTACACAAGGCAGCACACCCACATTGCGCATCCCATTTTCGAGACGTATCATGCTTCTCGACGACTCTGTCTGTCACTTCCAACCTTTTCGACTTTTCTTGTTTCATTTAGCGCTTCTTGCTCTTTGTGTCCGATCCAAAGCGCACCCATCTTTCCGCTCCAGCGCCAAGACGCGTCTCCGCCCACCCCCGCCTCGTGCCTCTGTCTTGTTCCTGGCCCACGCGCCAAGCGTGCGTCCCCGCCATTTGCTTCTGTCTCTTTCAGCCTACCTCGGCCAAGCTGCTCGTGCCAACAGTGTCCTCGTTGGCGTCGCTTGCCGCTTCGCACGCACCGCGCAAACATTGTGTGGAATCCGCTGCCTTTCACCTTTCGGGCAGCCGCAGCTCCGCCCGCTTTGCCTCCTCGCCTCCTCCGTTCTACACTTGTCCTCTCTTTCCTGGTTGCAAGCCCACTCCTTTCTAGCGCGCCTGGCCGCGCACCTTTTCTTTGGACTTTGTGAGTCGTTCGCTTCCTCCGCCACCTTATCCACTAGTGATTTCCTCTTTCCTTGCGTCTTCACCGCAATGCGATTTTCTTTTCGCGCAACCCACTTCCGGCCAGCGCCTCAAACCGTCGCCCAAGAGACTTCCTTGTGGGAAGCTTGCTCCTTCTGTTGGCAGTTCCCTCGGCTTGCTAATCCGCTGGTCGCCCCCCCGGGCTAAGCGCTGCTCCGTCAATGGCCCCGTCATGCGCTGACCCCCCAACCGCGGAACGACCCTTGCACTGCTTGCCTGTTTCTCTCTTCCGGAACGTTGTTCCCTGAAGCGCGTGCGTTGCGGCCTGCGGTCCTGCCCTCCGCACGCGCAACTGGTCCATTCTTCTTGGCAGGCTGTCCACTGCTTCTGCGCGCGACCCGCTTTCCACGCTTTTCCGACTCGTTGCTGCGTGTCGTTCCCCCCTGCGTGTTCCGCGATTGTCGCCCCGGAGCCAATCTCCCCTGTTGGTCCTCATCGGCTTAGTGCTGGTGCGAGTTCGCGGCCACGCTCGAGTCCTTTGCCCTTGCATCGCGCTTGCGCCCTGCGCCCTGCGCCCTGTCTCGCGGCTCGCTGTGCGGGTTCGCTGCTCGGCTCGCTGACCGCGTTTCTTGTCCGCCAGCTTGTGACTCCTGCTTCCCCTGCCCAGGTCTCTGGCCCCTTTTCGGATCCCGTATTCCTGCGTCATTCCTGTTGCGCTGCTTTTTGTCCAGCGCACCGAGGCGCGTTGCTGTGCGCCCGAGCCGCAACTCCCCTCTGCTGTCCCTCGCGGTCTGCGGTTTTTCCTTCTCACGCCGCGTTTCGCGCGAGCTACCGACGCTCCTCTTTCGCCTGGTTGCGACTTCCCGGTGACTCTGTTTCGTCTTCATGGGTGTCGACTTTTTCCCGACCGACCGCGACCGCGGTCGACAGCCGCGTCTCTGGCCTGTTTTTGTGCTGGATGAGTGCCTTGTGTATCTCCGAGGCGCGTCACCGTGCGTTGCTGCGCGCGCGCCTTTTTCCTTCGCTCGTTTCGCCGTTCTTCGTTCGCGGGCGAGCACGCGAGGGCTGTCGTAGCGAGGCGTGTCTTGGGGCTGTGCGGCAGGCGAGGGCCCTCCGCCGGCTCAGACACGCGGGCGGCACAGACGGCTTCGCATCTGCGCGCCCATGTCGCGAACCAGCAGCCTGGCCAGAGGCGCCGCGCGAACATGGGCGCACAGCAGCGGCTTTCGGCGCGTGGGAAAGAGACGGGCGTACACTGCTTGTTGTCGGCGAACTTGCAGAATTGCTAGGCAAAGTGATGCGCGGCCTCTGCTTGCCGCTGTTGGCATGTGCCTGTGCTTTGCTCTCTTTGAGGGAGGCGCTCGCAACAAACTACGCGGTGAGCAGCGCGAACGCCAAACTGGTCTGCGGCTTTTCGCAGGCACTGAAGGACTCGGCGAAAGGTCTCACGACGGCAGCGGTTTCGGTGCTAGAGCGCACGGCTGAGGCAAGCGCGGAGGCGGCAATCTTGCGCGGACGTCTGGCAGCGATGCTGAGGCAAGCAACGAGGAGCGGCGGTGAGGTTGGGGGGCAGGCACGGGACACGGTGCAGGAAGCTCGCGCACAGCTGCAGGCACACTTGGCAGTCGCCGAGCAGCGGATCGCAACAGCAGGTCAAGACGCAAAGGCAGCCGCGCAGAAGGCAAACACATACAGCATGCAGGCCGAGAGGCTCGCGGGGCACATGGACGGCATGATCGCGATGCTCGCCACATGGTACGGCGGCAAGTCACCAGCGACCAGGAATGCCATGTGCATCGCAAAAACGACGAGCAGCGCGCAAAAGTGGACAGGTCGGCTCCAGGGGGGTACAACGCGGAACACCGCAGGAGACCTCGCCGGTTGCCTGAAGGGCTTTGCCACCGTGGAGACACACGAAGAAGTTGTGCAGGGAATGCCAAGCACAAAAAAGGAACTCATCATGAAGGCAGTCACGGAGGAAGCAGAAAGGTCAAGGCACTCGTTGAGACGGTAGCGGACGCTAAAGCCATAAGCGCCGATAGCAGCCGGACACACTTGCCCGCTGCTGAGTGCGCACACAGCGGCGACCAGCACTGTCCTCTGGAACGGGGGCGCCAACAAACCATACGTCAAGCTCGGCGGACTCTGGGCACTCAGGGGCGGATCAAGCAACATCGCAATCGAACTCGACACGCGGGAACCGAAAGACCAGGAAACGTCAGCCGTGAACGCGGACGGGACAACTCAAAGATAAAGAACGCAGCGCAGCACCCACTAGTCACCGCCGCAGTCAGCACCGGCACGCAGGCCGAGGACAAATAAACTCGCAGAAGCAGCACTCGCGGACGCACAGCAGCAGCTCGCTCAGAATATCACCCTCACGGGAAAAGGAAACGAGGGACAAAGAACACTCGAGCAGTGGGTCACGTGGCTTGAAGAAACGCAAAGCGAAAAGGACGCGAAAAGGGCGACACAGCCACGCGAAAACAACGCCGCGCGCAGGTCAGCACAGGGGAGCAACGGCAGCGCACAAAAAGAAACAGCAGAGCAGGGGGACACATTGGCGCAGGACAGCGCGACAGGGAGCGCAAACACGGACAGCAACAGAGACCAAGCCAAGACAAGAACGCACGCCAGCACCACTTTGTCAGCACTCGCAATCGCACTCGCAGCACAACGCGGACACGCGTGAAGCAAAGAGAAACGGCCAGAAAGAAAAAGCAAGCAGACACAACGGCGCAAGCGCAGCAGCTTGGACAAAAGGAAAAGGAACAACGCACGGGGTGCACAGCGTGCTCAGCGTGCTCGCACTGCAAAACATGGAAAGCACCAACGGACAATTGCACAGGCACAGGAACAAACCAAGGTTTGATTTTGACGCACAAGCAAAGCGACACCACGCAAGGATGAGCAGCAAAGGCGAACCAGCTCGAAAGAAACCAAGGACACCGCACTTTGAACGCGCGACGCGGCAACGCGGCCGCAACGCAACGGCCAAACGCAGGGACGCACGAACGCACCGCGACAGTTTTCGAACGCATAAAGGCACCGGACGCCGAAACAGGAAAAACCGGTGACGCGCCTCGGAACGCATTTTCGCCTTGCAGGTGCGAAGTCGAAACACCAAGCAAAGGACACGCACAAGACAGAAGCGAAGCGCGGCGGGAACACAAGAGAAGTAGGGAACGCAGCACGCGCGCACACATTGGCAGCACCGGGAAGAAGCACGCACAGACAAACAGACAAACGCAACTGGCAAGAGAACGCAACAGCGCAAACGCGCAGGAAAAACACGAAGACAAAAAACAACAACAAACACAAAGGCACCACACCGCAACGGAACGCGCAACAGAAGAAGAAGAAACCAATGTTTGGCGGAAAAAACAGGGCAGGCCAGCAGAAGAAAAAAGGGAAGCGAAAGCATTCAGCGAAACAAAAAAGGAACGCACCAAAAAATGGTGTGGAAAAGCCGGGGGAGGCAGGCATCAGCATGCAAGCGAAGGACAAGGCAAAATACACAAAACCACTTGCAACGCCACTTGGAGAAGCGCGGACGGCGTGCAGTTTAAAAAGAAAGGCGGGGAAGAAGACAGGCACACACAGGAGATCAAAAACGAAAAAATCCAAAAAAAGGAATTCGGCCGAGAGAAAACGACAGGGCAAAAAAGAATGGAGAAAGGAAAAAAAGAGTAAAGTGAAGGATTTCAAAAAACACAAGAAGCAAAATAAATTCGTAAAAGAAACAAGGAAAGCTTTTGCGAAGCGCAGGAATAAAAAGAAAAAGAAAAAGAGAAAGAAGAAGAAGAAGAAAAAAAAGAATAAAAATATTTAAAGAAGAGAAAAAAAGCAACGAAACGAAAATAAAAAATCAAAAATATAAAAACAGGAAAAAAATGAGAAAACATAAAACTAAAAAAGAGTACTTTCAAATTTTTCAGGTTTTGTATTCTTTTAAATTAAATAGTGGTTTAAATATGTGCTAAAAATTTGTTCAGTTTCACAAAATTCAAAATCAGTTGTACAAAAGAATTCTGAAAAATTGCAAATAAGAAAAAGGGAAGAGAGACGAAACGTAAAGTAAAGTAGAAAAAAACAAAGTAGAGTAGCGCAAAGTAAAGTAAAGAAATAGGAAAATAATGTGCGCAAAAAAATAAACGAAATAAAAAAAAGTAAAGACAATGCATTCATTTACGAATTAAGAATTTCAAAGATACGAAACAAAAGAAAACAAGAAACAAATTAAAAAAAATATCTGCAAATGTAGCATGCTTTCGAAGATCAACTAAAATTTTGCAACCTTCAAAGCACAAATCCGAATTTCATAGTTAAGAAAGATATCAGATCAAAACAATTTAGAATTTAAAAAAAGTGTGCATTTTTGCTAATTTCAAAAAAGCAGAAAATTAAACCATTTTAATCCGCCACGATCCATTGCTTTTCTTTTGTCGCATATATTGGATGTAAGTTTCGGTAAAAAACAAAAAAATGAAAAATAAGTTAGTTTAAAAAATCGAGTCTTTTGCTAAGTTTTATTGGATTCAGTCGCTTCTCAAAAGTAAATTCTTTGTCGGTTTCGTCGTCTACTTTTTTTGCTAAAAAGTAATTTCCTACAAGCTTCTTTTTTATTTCACATTTATTCCTTTTCAAAAAAAAATACAAAATAAATAAAAATAAAAATAAAAATAAAATAAATAATATACCAAAAATAGAAATAAAATAAAAGATATAAAAAATAAATAATAAAAAAATAAATAATAGAAAATAAAAAGAAGAGAGTAAAATACATTCTTTTTCTATTGCTATTTCTATTTCGCTTCGCTTCCGTTCACTCCTCCTCATATTTTTCGTGCCTGAAAATTTTTATCACTTGCAAGGCAAAGCTTCCTCTGTTAATCTGCCGCCGTCCATGTCGTTAAATACTTTCTTGTTTCTTCGGCCGTGCGTTCCTCGATAGAATCGATCTTCCAGTCACTTACGTCCTTTATCCTGGTAATTCGTTTCCCTTTACGTTAAATTTTCTTCAACGCTGACTGGCTTCGGTTTACCTTTTCGCCGTTTTTCTGCCGCAGTGTTGCCTTTCGTGGCGGAGCCTCCTTCACTTTACCAAAGAGTCGGCGTCGCACTCCTGTGCTTCCCTCTTTCCTTCTCTTTCCAAGTGGCTGTTATCTCGTAACTGAGGCTGATTCCATTTCCATTTCCTTTCCCTTGTTTTGTCCCTTCTTTGTCTGTTCACCTTCTCTCAAAAAAACTGTTCACCACCTATTGCTCCTGTCAGTGCTGCTCCAAATCCCTTCGCTCCGCAGTGCTCTTCCTTAGCGCCGGCCCTCCTCCAGGCTGCCAAAACAGTCTTCAGCACCGCAAACTTTTCACTGTTGTCTCCGCCACGCCCACAAGTGTGTGCCCCTTGTGCCTGGTTTCCTCGCTGCACAAAAAGGTTTGCGTTCCCCCCTTCGCTGCGCGCAGCGTTTTTCCCATCACAAATCCGTTCCCTGCTCCCTGCTCCCTCACCTAATGTCTTTTTTCTCGCTTCCATTTCTTTGTTTGTCCTTCCATTGACCCTCACGGCCCCTCTCGACCTCCGCTGTCTATGTCCTTTCTGTGCCCTCTATTTTCCCGGCGCTTCCCCCGCAACGCACCCTCTGCAACGTCTTTTATCTCTCTTCGTTCGCCACCTCCCAGTCAAACCGTGTCCTTCTCCGCTTGCTGTGTCATACGCTTTGGCTGCATCTACGCGCTGTCCTGTATCGCACTCGCTGTGTGCTTTTTCAGCCCATTCGCTGCCGGCGCCATCTCGCGCTTTCGCGCATTTTGCACGACTTTCGTTCCTAGCTTCGTCACGCTGGCACCGCCGGTGCGTTATAAGGCGTTACCGTCCTGCCCTTCGCGTGCTCCTTCCCTTCCCTTTCTCTCTCCCACCGCATGCGTTTCTGTCTCACACCGTTATCTTTCCAGCGAACACCTCTACCACCTGCTCATCTCTCTCCACCTGCGCGTTCCATTGCATGTTCGTTTCCTGCTCCACCCTCCCCCTCCCCGTGCCTTCCCTCGCGGTGCCTTCGCCTGACTTCAGTTCGGCCTGCGCCTTATGTGTCAAAAGCCCCGCCCACCAAAGCAAACCACCGCGGTTAGCGTGTTTGTCCGGCATTGTTGTGAATATCTTTTACCCTTCCACTCGTCGCGCCGAACCTCTCACCCCCCGTCTCTTCTCTTCCACTGCATACAATCTTCTATTCTTTGCCTCGCCCTCCTTTTCGGGCTCTCGTCTCAGTTGTCTCATTTCCCGTTGCCCTGCGTGCATATCCTGCAGCTGCTTTTTAGACCCCGTCTTTCGTTCTCCTCCGTTCTTTTTCTTGCCATTTCTCTTTTGTGCCCCCACCTTCCTGCGCGCCTGTGCCAGGCCTTCTTCTCCTTCCTCGCGTCTCTGCTACTTGTCCCCCGCTTTGCTGACCTCGTCGCGTCTCACGCTCGTCGCCCCTTTTCTTGCCGCGGCGTCGACTGGGAAGCAGTCTCGTCGGGCGGTGTCCCTCTCTCTCCCCTCGCCACTGTGCTCCCCACCTTCCCTGCCCTCCTGCAAGACTCACTTGTGTCTTTTCCATACCGCCCTGCTGTTGTGGCGCCACCTCCCGCGCTTCGCGTCCTCACCATGTTAACTCTCTCCGCGTGTCCGCTCGGGCCCCTTGTGTCATCCCTCGTCGTCGCTCCCCCGCGTTGCCTTCCCCCTCTCCGCACGGTTCCTTCCTGTCCTCCCGTCGTCTTATCCTCGCGATCTCCCATGCGCGTGTCTTCCGCTCCAAGCTCCTCGACCGCTAAGCTGTCGTACGCGTCATCTCTCATCCCACTCTCTGCGCCCCCTGTGCCCCCCCATGTTTTCCTGCCTCTCGCGTTCTACTGTCTCGGCGTGTCGCGGTCCCATGCCTACACACCCCCCGCCTTTTCTTTCTCTCTCCCATGTCCCCCCTCTTCCTTCTCTCCTCGACGGTCCTGTATGCTGCCGCCAGTTTTCTACCCGCCTCCGCGCTACCGCACGCCCTTTGTCTCCACTTTCCCTCTCTCACGCACTCGTGTACAACCTGCCACGACTTCTCCCAAGCGCCTCCGCCTCCCTCTCCCCCTCGCTCGTGCAAACTGTTCGACTGCCGAACTGTGCGTCGCCTCTTTCTCCTTCCTTCGGCCAAGCACGCCTGTTCTCCTGCCTACCTTCCCCAGTGCCTCTTGTCGCTGTGCGGTAGCCTCACCTCCCCTGCTGTTTACCTTAGCGCGCGCCTTGCCGTAACCGATAAGCTCCTGCGTGCGCTTTTGATTTCCCTCTTCGCACCATCCCGCCACACAGCGTGCTGCCAGTGTCCTATGCTCACGCTCCCATTCCCACACTCAGCCGCCTTCCCAGCGCCTGTTCGCCGGTCAATGCACGCGCATGCCGCAAGTCATGGCTGCCTCACTCGCGCCCCATTCTACCCCTCAAAACCGTGCGGTCCCTTTCTCCACCGCCGCGCTTTTTCACTCTCGCTGCTGCACTCGCCAAAAGCCTGCTTGCACCAACCGCATGTCCCTCCCAGTGAACTGGCGCACTGCCCCTATCTGCGCACCTCTGCGAGTCCCCGCGCTTTGAGTCCACAGCGCGTCCCGGGTTCTTCCTCGCTCATTCGCGCCAGGGTTCTCCTTTTCCCGCTTCAGTTTCCGCCAGGGTATATCGTTGCCTCTGCCCTTCCTGCTCATTCCCGTTGCTTCCCGTGCCCCTCTTCTCGTATAGTTGCTTTCCTTTCCGCGTACCCGGCGTCTGTCCCTTCTTCTCCTCTTGTCGCGCACGCAAACCTCCTTTTGCATTCCAAGCACCGCAAAGGCCCACGTCTGCTATCGCGTCCTGCCTCCTGTGTGTGTCCGCCCTCCAAACTTCGTCTACCGCTCCCCCGCGTCCTTGCTCCTTGCGTGCCCGTCTTCTGCGTACCCGCTGCCCCCCTCCTCCTTTACCCTCTTGTCCGCCCGCGGCCTCTCGCCCCTGCGCGGCTACTTTCAAAGCACTGCCTCTCAGTTCCTGTCGTGCTGGTGTCCCACTCTCTTGCCTCCAGTTCCTCTGTGCTCCGCGCAGTCGAATCTCCACCTCCCGAACAACTGCCTCGATCGACCCACTGCTGACGCCTGCACAACCTCCTGTTCGTCTACTTGCCCAAACCACTGGCATCGCACTTCCCCTCTCATGTTGTTCCCCTCTTTCCATCGTTTGCACATCAAATCCCCTGCCTGCCCTCTGCCAGTCCCGCGCGAAATTCGACCACTACGCGGCGCATGCCATCGCTGCTCTCAAAAACAAAAAACGCCCTGTTTCCCTGTCCGTGCCGCCGCGCCTTCCTCTGGGTGCCCGATGTCGGCCGTCCTTCACACCCTCTCTGCCGTCGCAACTGTTGCGCCAAAACGGATTAGTCTGTGTCTCGCTTCTCGCTTCACCCTTTTTTCCCTTCGCCTGTTGACGCTTGCTGGCGCGCACTTCTGACGCCTGTGCGCGCACCAGCGCGTCGTGCTTTGTGTCTGCCTGCTTCCCCGTCCCGTTGGCTGCCTTGCTTTCCTTTCTCCTCTTCTCCGCGTTGTCCTCCAGAATCCCTTCGGTCGTGGTCTGTGTTCCTCTGTGTTCCGCTCCTTGGCATTGGCCCACTCCAAGGTATCGCCGCGTCAAGCGTCTCTTCCCTCTCTGCTGCCTTCCAACGCACCCCACCTTCACGACGTCCCACTACCTGCCTGTTTCCTCTTCCTTCCTCCCTTCACGCTGCCGAGTCGCCTCCAAAGTCACTCTTCCGCGCCCCTCTTTCCCCATGCGCGCCTCAGGCAAGCGTGTTTCCGTTCCCAATTGCCCGCGCGCCAGCGCACCTTTCAGCACCTCTGTCTGCTTTGGACCCCGTTCTCCCTTTCTGACGCAGCCCCTTGCGTCGGGATTGTCCGGCCGTCCTCAAGCGTTTCAGGTCTCTAACCGTGCCAGCCAACCCTCGCTACTTTTCCCCGAGCACGCGTCCCCCTGTGTGTCGCAAGCCAGTTCCCCCTCTCGAGCATGCCCTGTGGGTCTGCCTTGTCTGCCAATTTCGCCGGCGCGGCCACGCCATTGTCAAGCGACTCACTGGTCCCACCGTCGCTCAGTCACCGCCACCGCAATCGCGCCGTGCCATTTGGCACCGTCTTCCGCCGTGCGCACTGCCCTCGGGCCGCGTGTTCGTCCACGTCCTTGCACCCGAGATTCAGCGGAGCCTGTCCACAACCACCACAGTCTTTTTCTAGCATGCTGAGGCGTGGCCACCCGAGCTTCGACCTGAGGTGGGGCCGTCACGATCCCCTAAGTTCTGCACGTGCTCCTAACAAACGCCTTCAGCTTTTTCCCTTTATCGGCACGGACAAAGACAACACTTGCCAAACAAGGTCTCTCCCGCTGCACCGGCGCCTCCCACTGCACCCCACCACTGTTGCTGCACACCCCCCTTGTCTTTCCCGGCACTCTCATCGCACCTTTTCGCTTGCCTCTTCAATGTCCCTCGCGAACAGTGCGCGAACGCAGGTCACCCAATGCGTCCTTTGTCGCCAGCAAGTGCCTCTCAAGCAATACGCTCAACCCTTTCGCGCGCACTGCCTTTGTGACCCTCTTCCTCTGCTTCCACCGCTGCTTTTTGTCGTTTGTTCCCTCATCCCGTGGTCCCTTGCTATCGGCGTTCGTGCTCACTAAGCCCACTGTGTTCCGTGAAAGCCCTCGCGTCGAACAATCCTTCGCTCTCTTGCCCGTCCTGCCATCTCTCCTTCTCACTGCGTCCACCCTCCTTTCCTGTTCGTTTGCCAAAAAGCTGTACGTCAAGTTGTCTTACGCAAGTCTCGTTTCCCTTTGCGTCTTTGCTGCCAGTGCCTTTCGGGTCCGTTCTCTGTTCCTTGCGATTTGCTGGCCTCAGCTGCCACGCGGCTGACAGCCCGTATTCCGCGTGCGTGTACAGATGAGTGAGCGCCGGCTTTTGTCCTCGTCTGTTTGCCCGAAATTGTACGGCCAGCCCGCTCCACTCCCTCTGGCCACGTTCTGTCTTTCTCGCTTTCCTTCTTCGCTTCTTGCTCTTTGCGTCCGATCCAAAGCGCACCCATCTTCCCTCTCCAGCGCCAAGACGCGTCTCCGCCCACCCCCGCCTCGTGCCTCTGTCTTGTTCCTGGCCCACGCGCCAAGCGTGCGTCCCGCCATTTGCTTCTGTCTCTTTCAGCCTACCTCGGCCAAGCTGCTCGTGCCAACAGTGTCCTCGTTGGCGTCGCTTGCCGCTTCGCACGCACCGCGCAAACATTGTGTGGAATCCGCTGCCTTTCACCTTTCGGGCAGCCGCAGCTCCGCCCGCTTTGCCTCCTCGCCTCCTCCGTTCTACACTTGTCCTCTCTTTCCTGGTTGCAAGCCCACTACTTTCTAGCGCGCCTGGCCGCGCACCTTTTCTTTGGACTTTGTGAGTCGTTCGCTTCCTCCGCCACCTTATCCACTAGTGATTTCCTCTTTCCTTGCGTCTTCACCGCAATGCGATTTTCTTTTCGCGCAACCCACTTCCGGCCAGCGCCTCAAACCGTCGCCCAAGAGACTTCCTTGTGGGAAGCTTGCTCCTTCTGTCGGCAGTTCCCTCGGCTTGCTAATCCGCCGGTCGCCCCCCCCCGGGCTAAGCGCTGCTCCGTCACTGGCCCCGTCATTCGCTGACCCCCCACCCGCGGAACGACCTTTGCACTGCTCGCGTGTTTCTCTCTTCCGGAACGTTGTTCCCTGAAGCGCGTGCGTTGCGGCCTGCGGTCCTGCCCTCCGCACGCGCAACTGGTCCATTCTTCTTGGCAGGCTGTCCACTGCTTCTGCGCGCGACCCGCTTTCCACGCTTTTCCGACTCGTTGCTGCGTGTCGTTCCCCCCTGCGTGTTCCGCGATTGTCGCCCCGGAGCCAAGTCCCCCTGTTCGTCCTCATCGGCTTAGTGCTGGTGCGAGTTCGCGGCCACGCTCGCGTCCTTTGCCCTTGCATCGCGCTTGCGCCCTGCGCCCTGCGCCCTGTCTCGCGGCTCGCTGTGCGGGTTCGCTGCTCGGCTCGCTGACCGCGTTTCTTGTCCGCCAGCTTGTGACTCCTGCTTCCCCTGCCCAGGTCTCTGGCCCCTTTTCGGATCCCGTATTCCTGCGTCATTCCTGTTGCGCTGCTTTTTGTCCAGCGCACCGAGGCGCGTTGCTGTGCGCCCGAGCCGCAACTCCCCTCTGCTGTCCCTCGCGGTCTGCGGTTTTTCCTTCTCACGCCGCGTTTCGCGCGAGCTACCGACGCTCCTCTTTCGCCTGGTTGCGACTTCCCGGTGACTCTGTTTCGTCTTCATGGGTGTCGACTTTTTCCCGACCGACCGCGACCGCGGTCGACAGCCGCGTCTCTGGCCTGTTTTTGTGCTGGACGAGTGCCTTGTGTATCTCCGAGGCGCGTCACCGTGCGTTGCTGCGCGCGCGCCTTTTTCCTTCGCTCGTTTCGCCGTTCTTCGTTCGCGGGCGAGCACGCGAGGGCTGTCGTAGCGAGGCGTGTCTTGGGGCTGTGCGGCAGGCGAGGGCCCTCCGCCGGCTCAGACACGCGGGCGGCACAGACGGCTTCGCATCGTCGCGCCCATGCCGCGAACCAGCAGCCTGGCCAGAGGCGCCGCGCGAACATGGGCGCACAGCAGCGGCTTTCGGCGCGTGGGAAGGAGACGGGCGTACACTGCTTGCTGTCGGCGAACTTGCAGAATTGCTAGGCAAAGTGATGCGCGGCCTCTGCTTGCCGCTGTTGGCATGTGCCTGTGCTCTGCTCTCTTTGAGGGAGGCGCTCGCAACAAACTACGCGGTGAGCAGCGCGAACGCCAAACTGGTCTGCGGCTTTTCGCAGGCACTGAAGGACTCGGCGAAAGGTCTCACGACGGCAGCGGTTTCGGTGCTAGAGCGCACGGCTGAGGCAAGCGCGGAGGCGGCAATCTTGCGCGGACGTCTGGCAGCGATGCTGAGGCAAGCAGCGGGGAGCGGCGGTGACGTTGGGGGGCGGCACGGGACACGGTGCAGGAAGCTCGCGCACAGCTGCAGGCACACTTGGCAGTCGCCGAGCAGCGGATCGCAACAGCAGGTCAAGACGCAAAGGCAGCCGCGCAGAAGGCAAACACATACAGCATGCAGGCCGCGAGGCTCGCGGGGCACATGGACGGCATGATTGCGATGCTCGCCACATGGTACGGCGGCAAGTCAACAGCGACCAGGAATGCCATGTGCATCGCGAAAACGACGAGCAGCGCGCAAACATGGACAGGTCGGCTCCGGGGGGTACAACGCGGAACACCGCAGGAGACCTCGCCGGTTGCCTGAAGGGCTTTGCCACCGTGGAGACACACGGAGAAGTTGTGCAGGGAATGACAAGCACAAAAAAGGCACTCATCATGAAGGCAGTCACGGAGGAAGCAGAGAAGGTCAAAGCACTCGTTGAGACGGTAGCGGACAATAAAGCCATAAGCGCCGATAGCAGCCCGGACAACACTTGCCCGCTGCTGAGTGCGCACACAGCGGCGAGCGGCATGTCCTCTGGAACGGGGGCGCCAACAAACCATACGTCAAGCTCGGCGGACTCTGGGCACTCAGGGGCGGAGCAAGCAACATCGCAATCGAACTCGACACGCGGGAACCGAAAGACCAGGAAGAGACAGCCGTGAACGCGGACGGGACAACTCAAAGATAGAGAACGCAGCGCAGCACCCGCTAGTCACCGCCGCAGTCAGCACCGGCACGGAGGCCGAGGACAAAATAACCTCAGCAGAAGCAGCACTCGCGGACGCACAGCAGCAGCTCGCTCAGAATATCACCCTTACGGGACGAACGAAACGAGGGACAAAGAACACTCGAGCAGTGGGTCACGTGGCTTGAAGAAACGCAAAGCGAAAAGGACGCGAAAAGGGCGACACAGCCACGCGAAAGCACCGCCGCGCGCAGGTCAGCACAGGGGAGCAACGGCAGCGACAAAAAGAAACAGCAGAGCAGGGGACACATTGGCGCAGGACAGCGCGACAGGGACGCAAACACGGACAGCAACAGAGACCAAGCCAAGACAAGAACGCACGCCAGCACCACTTTGTCAGCACTCGCAATCGCACTCGCAGCACAACGCGGACACGCGTGAAGCAAAGAGAAACGGCCAGAAAGAAAAAGCAAGCAGACACAACGGCGCAAGCTCAGCAGCTTGGACAAAAGGAAAAGGAACAACGCACGGGGTGCACAGCGTGCTCAGCGTGCTCGCACTGCAAAACATGGAAAGCACCAACGGACAATTGCACAGGCACAGGAACAAACCAAGGTTTGATTTTGACGCACAAGCAAAGCGACACCACGCAAGGATGAGCAGCAAAGGCGAACCAGCTCGAAAGAAAACAAGGACACCGCACTTTGACCGCGCGACGCGGCAACGCGGCCGCAACGCAACGGCCAAACGCAGGGACGCACGAACGCACCGCGACAGTTTTCGAACGCATAAAGGCACCGGACGCCGAAACAGGAAAAACCGGCGACGCGCCTCGGAACGCATTTTCGCCTTGCAGGTGCGAAGTCGAAACACCAAGCAAAGGACACGCACAAGACAGAAGCGAAGCGCGGCGGGAACACAAGAGAAGTAGGGAACGCAGCACGCGCGCACACATTGGCAGCACCGGGAAGAAGCACGCAAAGACAAACAGACAAAGGCAACTGGCAAGAGAACGCAACAGCGCAAACGCGCAGGAAAAACACGAAGACAAAAAACAACAACAAACACAAAGGCACCACACCGCAACGGAACGCGCAACAGAAGAAGAAGAAACCAATGTTTGGCGGAAAAAACAGGGCAGGCCAGCAGAAGAAAAAAGGGAAGCGAAAGCATTCAGCGAAACGAAAAAGGAACGCACCAAAAAATGGTGTGGAAAAGCCGGGGGAGGCAGGCATCAGCATGCAAGCGAAGGACAAGGCAAAATACACAAAACCACTTGCAACGCCACTTGGAGAAGCGCGGACGGCGTGCAGTTTAAAAAGAAAGGCGGGGAAGAAGACAGGCAAACACAGGATATCAAAACGAAAAAATCCAAAAAAAGGAATTCGGCCGAGAGAAAACGACAGGGCAAAAAAGAATGGAAAAGGAAAAAAAGAGTAAAGTGAAGGATTTCAAAAAACACAAGAAGCAAAATAAATTCGTAAAAGAAAAAGGAAAGCTTTTGCGAAGCGAGGAATAAAAAGAAAAAGAAAAAGAGAAAGAAGAAGAAGAAGAAGAAAAAAAGAATAAAAATATTTAAAGACGAGAAAAAAAGCAACGAAACGAAATAAAAAAATCAAAAATATAAAAACAGGAAAAAAATGAGAAAACATAAAACTAAAAAAGAGTACTTTCAAATTTTTCAGGTTTTGTATTCTTTTAAATTAAACTAGTGGTTTAAATATGTGCTAAAAATTTGTTCAGTTTCACAAAATTCAAAATCAGTTGTACAAAAGAATTCTGAAAAATTGCAAATAAGAAAAAGGGAAGAGAGACGAAACGTAAAGTAAAGTAGAAAAAAACAAAGTAGAGTACAGCAAAGTAAAGTAAAGAAGAAGGAAAATAATGTGCGCAAAAAAATAAACGAAAAAAAAAAAGTGAAGACAATGCATTCATTTACGAATTAAGAATTACAAAGATACGAAACAAAAGAAAACAAGAAAAAATTAAAAAAAATATCTGCAAATGTAGCATGCTTTCGAAGATCAACTAAAATTTTGCAACCTTCAAAGCACAAATCCGAATTTCATAGTTAAGAAAGATATCAGATCAAAACAATTTAGAATGTAAAAAAAGTGTGCATTTTTTCTAATTTCAAAAAAAGCAGAAAATTAAACCATTTTAATCCGCCACGGTCCATGCTTGGCTTTTGTCGCATATATTGGATGTGAGTTTCGGTAAAAAACAAAAAAATGAAAAATAAGTTAGTTTAAAAAATCGAGTCTTTTGCTAAGTTTTATTGGATTCAGTCCCTTCTCAAAAGTAAAGTCTTTGTCGGTTTCGTCGTCTACTTTTTTTGCTAAAAAGTAATTTCCTACAATCTTCTTTTTTATTTCACATTTATTCCTTTTCAAAAAAAAATACAAAATAAATAAAAAATAAATAATAAAAATAAAATAAATAATATACCAAAAATAGAAATAAAATAAAAGATATAAAAAAAAATAATAATAAAATAAATAATAGAAAATAAAAAGAAGAGAGTAACATACATTCTTTTTCTATTGCTATTTCTATTGCGCTTCGCTTCCGTTCACTCCTCCTCATATGTTTCGTGCCTGAAAATTTTTATCACTTGCAAGGCAAAGCTTCCTCTGTTAATCTGCCGCCGTCCATGTCGTTAAATACTTTCTTGTTTCTTCGGCCGTGCGTTCCTCGATAGCAATCTATCTTCCAGTTACTTACGTCCTTTATCCTCGTAATTCGTTTCCCTTTACGTTAAATTTTCTTCAACGCTGACTGGCTTCGGTTCACCTTTTCGCCGTTTTTCTGCCGCGCTGTTGCCTTTCGTGGCGGAGCCTCCTTCACTTTACCAAAGAGTCGGCGTGCACTCCTGTGCTTCCCTCTTTCCTTCTCTTTCCAAGTGGCTGTTATCTCGTAACTGAGGCTGATTCCATTTCCATCTCCTTTCCCTTGTTTTGTCCCTTCTTTGTCTGTTCACCTTCTCTCAAAAAAACTGTTCACCACGTTTTGCTCCTGTCAGTGCTGCTCCAAATCCCTTCGCTCCGCAGTGCTCTTCCTTAGTGCCGGCCCTCCTCCAGGCTGCCAAAACAGTCTTCAGCACCGCAAACTTTTCACTGCTGTCTCCGCCACGCCCACAAGTCCGTGCCTCTTGTGCCTGGTTTCCTCGCTGCACAAAAAGGTTTGCGTTCCCCCCTTCGCTGCGCGCAGCGTTTTTCCCATCACAAATCCGTTCCCTGCTCCCTGCTCCCTCACCTAATGTCTTTTTTCTCGCTTCCATTTCTTTGTTTGTCCTTCCATTGACCCTCACGGCCTCTCTCGACCTCCGCTGTCTATGTCCTTTCTGTGCCCTCTATTTTCCCGGCGCTTCCCCCGCAACGCACCCTCTGCAACGTCTTTTATCTCTCTTCGTTCGCCACCTCCCAGTCAAACCGTGTCCTTCTCCGCTTGCTGTGTCATACGCTTTGGATGCATCTACGCGCTGTCCTGTATCGCACTCGCTGTGTGCTTTTTCAGCCCATTCGCTGCCGGCGCCATCTCGCGCTTTCGCGCATTTTGCACGACTTTCGTTCCTAGCTTCGTCACGCTGGTCACCGCCGGTGCGTTATAAGGCGTTACCGTCCTGCCCTTTGCGTGCTCCTCCCCTCCCTTTCTCTCTCCCCCCTTCCTGCGTTTCTGTCTCACCATCGTTATCTTTCCAGCGAACACCTCTACCTCCTTGTCGGTTCTCTCCACCTGCGCGTTCCATTGCATGTTCGTTTCCTGCTCCACCCTCCCCCTCCCCGTGCCTCCCTCTCGGTGCTTTCGCCTGACTTCAGTTTGGCCTGCTCCTTTTGTGCCAAAAGCCCCTGCCACCAAAGCAAACCACCGCGGTTAGCGTGTTTGTCCGGCATTGCTGTGAATATCTTTTACCCTTCCACTCGTCGCGCCGAACCTCTCACCCCCCGTCGTTTCTCTTCCACTGCATACAATCTTCTATTCTTTCCCTCGCCCTCCTTTTCGGGCTCTCGTCTCAGTTGCTCATTTCCCGTTTGCCCTGCGTGCATATCCTGCAGCCGCTTTTTAGACCCCGTCTTTCGGTCGCCTCCGGTCTTTTTCTTGCCATTTCTCTTTTGCTCCCCCACCTTCCTGCGCGCCTGTGCCAGGCCTTCTTCTCCTTCCTCGCGTCTCTGCTACTTGTCCCCCGCTGTTGTGACCTCGTCGCGTCTCACGCTCGTCGCCCCTTTTCTTGCCGCGGCGTCGACTGGGAAGCAGTCTCGTCGGGTGGTGTCCCTCTCTCTCCCCTCGCCACTGTGCTCCCCACACTCCCCGCCCTCCTGCAAGACTCACTTGCGTCTTTTCCATACCGCCCTGCTGCTGTGGCGCCACCTCCCGCTGTTCGCGTCCTCACCATGTTAACTCTCTCCGCGTGTCCGGTCGGGTCCCCGCGTGTCATCCCTCGTCGTCGCTCCCCCGCGTTGCCTTCCCCCTTTCCGCACGGTTCCTTCCTGTCCTCCCGTCGTCTTATCCTCGCGATCTCCCATGCGCGTGTCTTCCCCTCCAAGCTCCTCGACCGCTAAGCTGTCGTACGCGTCATCTCTCATCCCACTCTCTGCGCCCCCTGTGCCCCCACATGTTTGCCTGCTTCTCGCGTTCTACTGTCTCGGCGTGTCGCGCTCCCATGCCTATACACCCCCCGCCTTTTCTTTCTCTCTCCCATGTCGACCCTCTTCCTTCTCTCCTCGACGGTCCTGTATGCTGCCGCCAGTCTTTCTACCCTGCCTCCGCGCTACCGCTCGCCCTTTGTCTCCACGTTCCCTCTCTCACGCACTCGTGTTCAACCTGCCACGACTTCTCCCAAGCGCCTCCGCTTTCCTCTCCTCCTCGCTCGTGCAAACTGTGCGTCTGCCGCCCTGTGCGTCGCCTCTTTCTCCTTCCTTCGGCCAAGCACGCCTGTTCCTTTGCCTACCTTCCCCAGTGCCTCTTGTCGGTGTTTGGTAGCCTCACCTCCCCTGCTGTTTACCTTAGCGCGCGCCTTGTCGTAACCGATTAGCTCCTGCGTGCGCTTTTGATTTCCCTCTTCTCATCCATCCCGCCACACAGCGTTCTGCCAGTGTCCTATGTTCACGCTCCCATTCCCACACTCAGCCGCCTTCCCAGCGCCTGTTCGCCGGTCAATGCACGCGCATGCCGCAAGTCATGGCTGCCTCACTCGCGCCCCATTCTACCCCCTCAAAACCGTTCGGTCCCTTTCTCCACCGCCGCGCTTTTTCACTCTCGCTGCTGCACTCGCCAAAAGCCTGCTTGCACCAACCGCATGTCCCTCCCAGTGAACTGGCGCACTGCCCCTATCTGGGCACCTCTGCGAGTCCCCGCGTTTTGATTCCACAGCGCGTCCCGGGTTCCTCCTCGCTCATTCGCGCCAGGGTTCTCCTTTTCCCGCTTCAGTTTCCGCCAGGGTATATCGTTGCCTCTGCCCTTCCTGCTCATTCCCGTTGCGCCCCGTGCCCCTCTTCTCGTATAGTTGCTTTCCTTTCCGCGTGCCCGGTTGTCTGTCCCTTCTTCTCCTTTTGTCGCGCACGCAAACCTCCTTTTGCATTCCAAGAACCGCAAAGGCCCACGTCTGCTATCGCGTCCTGCCTCCTGTGTTGTGTCCGCCCTCCAAACTTCGTCTACCGCTCCCCCGCGTCCTTGCTCCTTGCGTGCCCGTCTTCTGCGTCCCCGCTGCCCCCCTCCTCCTTTACCCTCTTGTCCGCCCGCGGCCTCTCTGCCCCTGCGCGGCTACTTTCAAAGCACTGCCTCTCAGTTCCTGTCGTGTTGGTGTCCCACTCTCTTGCTTCCAGTTCCTCTGTGCTCCGCGCAGTCGAATCTCCACCTCCCGAACAACTGCCTCGATCGACCCACTGCTGACGCCTGCACAACCTCCTGTTCGTCTACTTGCCCAAACCACCGGCATCGCACTTCCCCTCTCATGTTGTTCCCCTCTTTCACTCGTCTGCACATCAAATCCCCTGCCTGCCCTCTGCCAGTCCCGCGCGAAATTCGACCACTACGCGGCGCATGCCATCGCTGCTCTCAAAAACAAAAAACTCCCTGTTTCCCTGTCCGTGCCTCCGCGCCTTCCTCTGGGTCCCCGATGTCGGCCGTCCTTCACACCCT
This sequence comes from Trypanosoma vivax, assembly GCA_021307395.1. NCBI lineage: Eukaryota > Euglenozoa > Kinetoplastea > Trypanosomatida > Trypanosomatidae > Trypanosoma > Trypanosoma vivax. Next base: position 70,388 of record SOPI01000620.1, on the reverse strand, counting down.
CTCTGTCGTCGCAACTGTTGCGCCAAAACGGTTTAGTCTGTTGCTCGCTTCTCGCTTCACCCTTTTTTCCCTTCGCCTGTTGACGCTTGCCGGCGCGCACTTCTGACGCCTGTGCGCGCACCAGCGCGTCGTGCTTTGTGTCTGCCTGCTGCCCCGTCCCTTTGGCTGCCTTGCTTTCCTTGCTCCTCTTCTCCTCGTTGTCCTCCAGAATCCCTTCGGTCGTGGTCTGTGTTCCTCTGTGTTCCGCTCCTTGGCATTGGCCCACTCCAAGGTATCGCCGCGTCAAGCGTCTCTTCCCTCTCTGCTGCCTTCCAACGCACCCCACCTTCACGACGTCCCACTACCTGCCTGTTTCCTCTTCCTTCCTCCCTTCACGCTGCCGAGTCGCCTCCAAAGTCACTCTTCCGCGCCCCTCTTTCCCCATGCGCGCCTCAGGCAAGCGTGTTTCCGTTCCCAATTACCCGCGCGCCAGCGCACCTTTCAGCACCTCTGTCTGCTTTGGACCCCGTTCTCCCTTTCTGACGCAGCCCCTTGCGTCGGGATTGTCCGGCCGTCCTCAAGCGTTTCAGGTCTCTAACCGTGCCAGCCAACCCTCGCTACTTTTCCCCGAGCACGCGTCTCCCTGTGTGTCGCAAGCCAGTTCCCCCTCTCGAGCATGCCCTGTGGGTTTGCCTCGTCTGCCAATTTCGCCGGCGCGGCCACGCCATTTTCAAGCGACTCACTGATCCCACCGTCGCTCAGTCACCGCCACCGCAATCGCGCCGTGCCATTTGGCACCGTCTTCCGCCGTGCGCACTGCCCTCGGGCCGCGTGTTCGTCCACGTCCTTGCACCCGAGATTCACCGGAGCCTGTCCACAACCACCACAGTCGTTTTCTAGCATGCTGAGGCGTGGCCACCCGAGCTTCGACCTGAGGTGGGGCCGTCACGATCCCCTAAGTTCTGCTCGTGCTCCTAACAAACGCCTTCAGCTTTTTCCCTTTATCGGCACGGACAAAGACAACACTTGCCAAACAAGGTCTCTCCCGCTGCACCGGCGCCTCCCACTGCTCCCCACCACTGTTGCTGCACACCCCCCTTGTCTTTCCCGGCACTCTCACCGCACCTTTTCGCTTTCCTCTTCAATGTCCCTCGCGAACAGTGCGCGAACGCAGGTCACCCAATGCGTCCTTTGTCGCCAGCAAGTGCCTCTCAAGCAATACGCTCAACCCTTTCGCGCGCACTGCCTTTGTGACCCTCTTCCTCTGCTTCCACCGCTGCTTTTTGTCGTTTGTTCCCTCGTCCCGTGGTCCCTTGCTACCGGCGTTCGTGCTCACTAAGCCCACTGTGTTCCGTGAAAGCCCTCGCGTCGAACAATCCTTCGCTCTCTTGCCCGTCCTGCCATCTCTCCTTCTCACTAAGTCCACCCTCCTTTCCTGTTCGTTTGCCAAAAAGCTGTTCGTCAAGTTGTCTTACGCAAGTCTCGTTTCCTTTGCGTCCCTGCTGCCAGTGCCTTTCGGGTCCGTTCTCTGTTCCTTGCGATTTGCTGGCCTCAGCTGCCACGCGGCTGACAGCCCGTATTCCGCGTGCGTGTACAGATGAGTGAGCGCCGGCTTTTGTCCTCGTTCGTTTGTCCGAAATTGTCCGGCCAGCCCGCTCCACTCCCTCTGGCCACGTTCTTCCTTTCTCGCTTTCCTTCTTCTCTTCTGTCTCTTTGCGTCCGATCCAAAGCGCACCCATCTTTCCGCTCCAGCGCCAAGACGCTGCTCCTTTCACCCCCGCCTCGCGCCTCTGTCTTGTTCCTGGCCCACGCGCCAAGCGTGCGTTTCCGCCATTTGCTTCTGTCTCTTTCAGCCTACCTCGTCCAAGCTGCTCGTGCCAACAGTGTCCTCGGCGGCGTCGCTTGCCGCTTCGCACGCACCGCGCAAACATTGTGTGGAATCCGCTGCCTTTCACCTTTCGGGCAGCCGCAGCTCCGACCGCTTTGCCTCCTCGCCTCCTCCGTTCTACTCTTGTCCTCTTTTTCCTGGTTGCAAGCCCACTACTTTCTAGCGCGCCTGGCCGCGCACCTTTTCTTTGGACTTTGTGAGTCGTTCGCTTCCTCCGCCACCTTATCCACTAGTGATTTCCTCTTTCCTTGCGTCTTCACCGCAATGCGATTTTCTTTTCGCGCAACCCACTTCCGGCCAGCGCCTCAAACCGTCGCCCAAGAGACTTCCTTGTGGGAAGCTTGCTCCTTCTGTCGGCAGTTCCCTCGGCTTGCTAATCCGCCGGTCGCCCCCCCCCCCGGGCTAAGCGCTGCGCCGTCACTGGCCCCGTCATGCGCTGACCCCCCACCCGCGGAACGACCTTTGCACTGCTCGCGTGTTTCTCTGTTCCGGAACGTTGTTCCCTGAAGCGCGTGCGTTGCGGCCTGCGGTCCTGCCCTCCGCACGCGCAACTGGTCCATTCTTCTTGGCAGGCTGTCCACTGCTTCTGCGCGCGACCCGCTTTCCATTCTTTTCCGACTCGTTGCTGCGTGTCGTTCCCCCCTGCGTGTTCCGCGATTGTTGCCCCGGAGCCAAGTCCCCCTGTTCGTCCTCATCGGCTTAGTGCTGGTGCGAGTTCGCGGCCACTGTCGCGTCCTTTGCCCTTGCATCGCGCCTCCGCCCTGCGCCCTGCGCCCTGCGCCCTGTCTCGCGGCTCGCTGTGCGGGTTCGCTGCTCGGCTCGCTTACCGCGTTTCTTGTCCGCCAGCTTGTGACGCCTGCTTCCCCTGCCCAGGTCTCTGGCCCCTTTTCGGTTCCCGTATGCCTGCGTCATTCCTGTTGCGTCGCTTTTTGTCCAGCGCACCGAGGCGCGTTGCTGTGCGCCCGAGCCGCAACTCCCCTCTGCTGTCCCTCGCGGTCTGCGGTTTTTCCTTCTCACGTCGCGTTTCGCGCGAGCTACCGACGCTCCTCTTTCGCCTGGTTGCGACTTCCCGGTGACTCTGTTTCGTCTTCATGGGTGTCGACTTTTTCCCGACCGACCGCGACCGCGGTCGACAGCCGCGTCTCTGGCCTGTTTTTGTGCTGGACGAGTGCCTTGTTTATCTCCGAGGCGCGTCACCGTGCGTTGCTGCGCGCGCGCCTTTTTCCTTCGCTCGTTTCGCCGTTCTTCGTTCGCAGGCGACCACGCGAGGGCTGTCGTAGCGAGGCGTGTCTTGGGGCTGTGCGGCAGCAGAGGGCCCTCCGCCGGCTCAGACACGCGGGCGGCACAGACGGCTTCGCATCGTCGCGCCCATGCCGCGAACCAGCAGCCTGGCCAGAGGCGCCGCGCGAACATGGGCGCACAGCAGCGGCTTTCGGCGCGTGGGAAGGAGACGGGCGTACACTTCTTGTTGTCGGCGAACTTGCAGAATTGCTAGGCAAAGTGATGCGCGGCCTCTGCCTGCCGCTGTTGGCATGTGCCTGTGTTCTGCTCTCTTTGAGGGACGCGCTCGCAACAAACTACGCGGTGAGCAGCGCGAACGCCAAACTGGTCTGCGGCTTTTCGCAGGCACTGAAGGACTCGGCGAAAGGTCTCACGACGGCAGCGGTCTCGGTGCTAGAGCGCACGGCTGAGGCAAGCGCAGAAGCGGCAATCTTGCGCGGACGTCTGGCGAAGATGCTGAGGCAAGCAGCGGGGAGCGGCGGTGACGTTGGGGGGCAGGCACGGGACACGGTGCAGGAAGCTCGCGCACAGCTGCAGGCACACTTGGCAGTCGCCGAGCAGCGGATCGCAACAGCAGGTCAAGACGCAAAGGCAGCCGCGCAGAAGGCAAACATATACAGCATGCAGGCCGCGAGGCTCGCGGGGCACATGGACGGCATGATCGCGATGCTCGCCACATGGTACGGCGGCAAGTCAACAGCGACCAGGAATGCCATGTGCATCGCAAAAACGACGAGCAGCAGCGCGCAAACATGGACAGGTAGGCTCCGAGGAGGTACAACGCGGAACACCGCAGGAGACCGCGCCGGTTGCCTGAAGGGCTTTGCCACCGTGGAGACACACGGAGATGTTGTGCAGGGGATGCCAAGCACAAAAAAGGAACTCATCATGAAGGCAGTCACGACGGAAGCAAAGAAGGTCAAGGCACTCGTTGAGACGGTAGCGGACAATAAAGCCATAAGCGGCGATAGCAGCCCGGACGCAACTTGCCCGATGCTGAGTGCGCACACAGCGGCGAGCAGCACTGTCCTCTGGAACGGGGCCGAAAGCAAACCATACGTCAAGCACGGCGGACTCTGGGCACCCAGGGAGGAAGCAAGCAACATCGCAATCGAACTCGACACGCGGGAACCGATCGACCAGGAAACGTCAGCCGTGAACGCGGACGAGGACAACTCAAAGATAGAGACAGCAGCGCAGCACCCACTAGTCGCCGCCGCAGTCAGCACCGGCACGCAGGCCGAGGACAAAATAACCTCAGCAGACACAGGACTCGCGGACGCACAGCAGCAGCTCGCTCAGAATATCACACTCACGGGAAAAGGAAACGAGGGACAAAGAACACTCGGGCAGTGGGTCACGTGGCTTGAAGAAACGCAAAGCGAAAAGGACGCGAAAAGGGCGACAGAGCCACGCGCCGCAACCGAAGCGCGCAGGTCAGCAGAGGGGAGCAACGGCAGCGCACAAAAAGATTCAGAAGAGCAGGGGGACACATTGGCGCAGGACAGCGCGACAGGGAGCGCAAACACGGACAGCAACAGAGACCAAGCCAAGAAAAAAACGCACGCCAGCAGCACTTTGTCAGCACTCGCAATCGCACTCGCGGCAAAACGCGGACACGCGTGAAGCAAAGAGAAACGGCCAGAAAGAAAAAGCAAGCAGCAACAACGGCGCAAGCGCAGCAGCTTGGACAAAAGGAAAAGGAACAACGCACGGGGTGCACAGCGTGCTCAGCGTGCTCACACTGCAAAACATGGAAAGCACCAACGGAGCATTGCACAGGCACAGGAAGAAACCAAGGTTTGATTTTGCAGCACAACCAAAGTGACACCACGCAAAGATGAGCAGCAAAGCCGAACCAGCTCGAAAGAAACCAAGGACACCGCACTTTGAACGCGCGACGCGGCAACGCGGCCGCAACGCAACGGCCAAACGCAGGGACGCACGAACGCACCGCGACAGTTTTCGAACGCATAAAGGCACCGGACGCCGAAACAGGGAAAACCGGTGACGCGCCTCGGAACGCATTTTCGCCTTGCAGGTGCGAAGTCGAAACACCAAGCAAAGGACACGCACAAGACAGAAGCGAAGCGAGGCGGGGACACAAGAGAAGTAGGGCACGCAGCACGAGCGCACACATTGAAAGCACCGGGAAGAAGCACGCACAGACAAACAGACAAACGCAATTGGCAAGAGAACGAAACAGCGCAGCGGCGCAGGAAAAACACGAAGACAAAAAACAACAACCTACGCAAAGGCAGCACACTGGGACGGAACGCGAAACAGAAGAAGAAGAAACCAATGTTTGGCGGAAAAAACAGGGCAGGCCACCAGAAAAAAAAAGGAAAGCGAAAGCATTCAGCGAAACAGAAAAAGGAACGCGGCAAAAAACGGTGTGGAAAAGCCGGGGGACGCAGGCGACAGCATGCAAGCGAAGGACAAGGCAAAATACACAAAACCACTTGCAACGCCACTTGGAGAACAGCGGACGGCGAGCAGTTTAAAAAGAAAGGCGGGGAAGAAGACAGGCACACACAGGAGATCAAAAACGAAAAAATCCAAAAAAAGGAATTCGGCCGAGAGAAAACGACAGGGCAAACAAGAATGGCGAAAGGGAAAAAAGAGTAAAGTGAAGGATTTCAAAAAACACAAGAAGCAAAATAAATTCGTAAAAGAAAAAAGGAAAGCTTTTGCGAAGCGCAGGAATAAAAAGAGAAAGAAAAAGAAGAAGAAAAAAAAGAATAAAAATATTTAAAGAAGAGGGAAAAAGCAACGAAACGAAAATAAAAAAACAAAAATATAAAAACAGGAAAAAAATGAGAAAACGTAAAACTAAAAAAGAGTTCTTTCAAATTTTTCAGGTTTTGTATTCTTTTAAATTAAACTAGTGGTTTAAATACGTGCTAAAAATTTGTTCAGTATCAAAAAATTCAAAATCAGTTGTACAAAAGAATTCTGAAAAATTGCAGATAAGAAAAAGGGAAGAGAGACGAAACGTAAAGTAGCGTAGAAAAAAACAAAGTAGAGTAGCGCAAAGTAAAGTAAAGAAGTAGGAAAATAATGTGCGAAAAAAAATAAACGAAATAAAAAAAAGTAAAGACAATGCATTCATTTACGAAATAAGAATTTCAAAGATACAAAAGAAAGGAAAACAAGAAAAAAATTAAAAAAAATATCTGCAAATGTAGCATGCTTTCGAAGATCAACTAAAATTTTGCAACCTTCAAAGCACAAATCCGCATTTCATAGTTAAAAAAGATATCAGATCAAAACAATTTAGAATTTAAAAAAAGTGTGCATTTTTTCTAATTTCAAAAAAAGAAGAAGATTAAACCATTTTAATCCGCCACGACCCATTGCTTTTCTTTTGTCGCATATATTGGATGTAAGTTTCGGTAAAAAACAAAAAAATGAAAAATAAGTTAGTTTAAAAAATCGAGTCTTTTGCTAAGTTTTATTGGATTCAGTCCCTTCTCAAAAGTAAAGTCTTTGTCGGTTTCGTCGTCTACTTTTTTTGCTAAAAAGTAATTTCCTACAATCCCCTTTTTTATTTCACATTTACGCCTTTTCAAAAAAAAATACAAAATAAATAAAAAATAAATAATAAAAATAAAATAAATAATATACCAAAAATAGAAATAAAATAAAAGATATAAAAATAAATAATAAAAGCATAAATAATAGAAAATAAAAAGAAGAGAGTAAAATACATTCTTTTTCTATCGCTATTTCTATTTCGCTTCGCTTCCGTTCACTCCTCCTCATATTTTTCGTGCCTGAAAATTTTTATCACTCGCAAGGCAAAGCTTCCTCTGTTAATCCGGCGCCGTCCATGTCGTTAAATACTTTCTTGTTTCTTCGGCCGTGCGTTCCTCGATAGCAATCTTTCTTCCAGTTACTTACGTCGTTTTTCCTCGTAATCCGTTTCCCTTTACGTTAAATTTTCTTCAACGCTGACTGGCTTCGGTTCACCTTTTCGCCGTTTTTCTGCCGCAGTGTTGCCTTTCGTGGCGGAGCCTCCTTCACTTTACCAAAGAGTCGGCGTTGCACTCCTGTCCTTCCCTCTTTCCTTCTCTTTCCAAGTGGCTGTTATCTCGTAACTGAGGCTGATTCCATTTCCATTTCCTTTCCCTTGTTTTGTCCCTTCTTTGTCTGTTCACCTTCTCTCAAAAAAACTGTTCACCACGTTCTGCTCCTGCCAGTGCTGCTCCAAATCCCTTCGCTGCGCAGTGCTCTTTCTTAGCGCCGGCCCTCCTCCAGGCTGCCAAAACAGTCTTCAGCACCGCAAACTTTTCACTGCTGTCTCCGCCACGCCCACAAGTGTGTGCCCCTTGTGCCTGGTTTCCTCGCTGCACAAAAAGGTTTGCGTCCCCCCCTTCTGTTCGCGCATCGTTTTTCCCATCACAAATCCGTTCCCTGCTCCCTGCTCCCTCACCTAATGTCTTTCTTCTCGCTTCCATTTCTTTGTTTGTCCTTCCATTGACCCTCACGGCCCCTCGTTACCTCCGCTGTCTATGTCCTTTCTGTGCCCTCTATTTTCCCGGCTCTTCCCCCGCAACGCACCCTCTGCAACGTCTTTTATCTCTCTGCGTTCGCCACCTCCCAGTCAAACCGTGTTCTTCTCCGCTTGCTGTGTCATACGCCTTGGCTGCATCTACGCGCTGTCCTGTATTGCACTCGCTCTGTTGGTTTTCAGCCCATTCGCTTCCGGCGCTTTCTCGCGCGTTCGCGCATTTTGCACGACTTTCGTTCCTATGTTCGTCACGCTGTTCACCTCTGGTGCGTTATAAGGCGTTATCGTCCTGCCCTTTGCGTGCTCCTTCCCTTCCCCTTCTCCTTTCCTTCATGCGTTTCTGTCTCACCACCGTTATCTTTCCAGCGAACACCTCTACCACCTGCTTGTCTCTCTCCACCTTCGCGTTCCATTGCATGTTCGTTTCCTTCTCCGCCCTCCCCCTCCCCGTGCCTTCCCTCGCGGTGCCTGCTGCTGACTTCAGTTCGGCCTGCGCCTTATGTGTCAAAAGGCCCGCCCACCAAAGCAAACCACCGCGGTCAGCGTGTTTGTCCGGCATTGCTGTGTATATCTCTTACCCTTCCACTCGTCGCGCCCAACCTCTCACCCCCCGTCGCCTCTCTTCCACTGCATACAATCTTCTATTCTTTGCCTCGCCCTCCTTGTCGTGCTCTCGTTTCAGTTGGCTCATCTCCCGTTGGCCTTGCGTGCATATCCTGCAGCTGTTTTTTAGCCCCCGTCTTTCGCACTCCTCCGTTCTGTTTCTTGCCATTTCTCTTTTGCTCCCCCACCATCCTGCGCGCCTGTGCCAGGCCTTCTTTTTCTTCCTCGCTTCTGTGCTACTTGTCCTGCGCTGTGCTGACCTCGTCGCGTCTCACGCTCGTCGCCCCTTTTCTTGCCGCGGCGTCGACTGGGAAGCAGTCTCGTCTGGCGGTGTCCCTCTCTCTTCCCTCGCCACTGCGCTCCCCACCTTCCCTGCCCTCCTGCAAGACTCACTTGCGTCTTTTCCACACCGCCCTGCTGCTGCGGCGCCACCTCCCGCGCTTCGCGTCCTCACCATGTTAACTCTCTCCGCGTGTCCGCTCGGTGCCCCGTGTCTCATCCCTCGTCGTCGCTCCCCCGCGTTGCCTTCCCCCTCTCCGCACGGTTCCTTCTTGTCCTCCCGTCCTCTTAGCCTCGCGATCTCCCATGCGCGTGTCTTTCCCTCCAAGCTCTCCGACCGCTAAGCTGTCTCACGCGTCATCTCTCATCCCACTCTCTGCGCCCCCTGTGCCCCCCATGTTTTCCTGCCTCTCGCGCTGTACTGTCTCGTTGTGTCTTGGTCCCATGCCTATACACCCCCCGCTGCTTCTTTCTCTCTCCCATAGCCCCCCTCTTCCTTCTCTCCTCGACGGTCCTGTATGCTGCCGCCAGTCTTTCTACCCTGCCTCCGCGCTACCGCACGCCCTTTGTCTCCACTTGCCCTCTCTCACGCACTCGTGTACAACCTGCCACGACTTTTCCCAAGCGCCTCCGCCTCCCTCCCCTCCTCGCTCGTGCAAACTGTGCGTCTGCCTTCCTGTGCGTCGCCTCTTTCTCCTTCCTTCGGCCAACTACGCCTGTTCTCCTGCCTACCTTCCCCACCGCCTCTTGTCGCTGTGCGGTAGCCTCACCTCCCCTGCTGTTTACCTTAGCGCGCGCCTTGCCGTAACCGATAAGCTCCTGCGTGCGCTTTTGATTTCCCTCTTCGCACCTATCGCTCCACACAGCGCTGTGCCAGTGTCCTATGTTCACGCTCCCATTCCCACACTCAGCCGCCTTCCCAGCGCCTGTTCGCCGGTCAATGCACGCGCATGCCGCAAGTCATGGCTGCCGCACTCGCGCCCCATTCTACCGCCTCAAAACCGTGCGGTCCCTTTCTCCACCGCCGCGCTTTTTCACTCTCGTCGCTGCACTCGCCAAAAGCCTGCTTGCACCAACCGCATGTCCCTCCCAGTGAACTGGCGCACTGCCCCTATCTGCGCACCTCTGCGAGTCCCCGCGTTTTGAGTCCACAGCGCGTCCCGGGTTCTTCCTCGCTCATTCGCGCCAGGGTTCTTCTTTTCCCGCTTCAGTTTCCGCCAGGGTATATCGTTGCCTCTGCCCTTCCTGCTCATTCCCGTTGCGCCCCGCGCCCCTCTTCTCGTATAGTTGCTTTCCTTTCTGCGTGCCCGGTTGTCTGTCCCTTCTTCCCCTCTTGTCGCGCACGCAAACCTCCTTTTGCATTCCAAGAACCGCAAAGGCCCACGTCTGCTATCGCGTCCTGCCTCCTGTGTTGTGTCTGCCCTCCAAACTTCGTCTACCTCCCCCCCGCGTCCTTGCTCCTTGCGTGCCCGTCTTCTGCGTCCCCGCTGCCCCCCTCCTCCTTTACCCTCTTGTTTGCCCGCGGCCTCTCTGCCCCTTTGCGGCTACTTTCAAAGCACTGCCTCTCAGTTCCTGTCGTGTTGGTGTCCCACTCTCTTGCTTCCAGTTCCTCTGTGTCCCGCGCAGTCGAATCTCCACCTCCCGAACAACTGCCTCGATCGACCCACTGCTGACGCCTGCACAACCTCCTGTTCGTCTACTTGCCCAAACCACCGGCATCGCACTTCCCCTCTCATGTTGTTCCCCTCTTTCACTCGTTTGCACATCAAATCCCCTCCCTGCCCTCTGCCAGTCCCGCGCGAAATTTGACCACTACGCGGCGCATGCCATCGCTGCTCTCAAAAACAAAAAATGCCCTGTTTCCCTGTCCGTGCCGCCGCGCTTTCCTCTGGGTGCCCGATGTCGGCCGTCCTTCACACCCTCTCTGCCGTCGCAACTGTTGCGCCAAAACGGATTAGTCTTTGTCTCGCTTCTCGCTTCACTCTTTTTTCCCTGCGCCTGTTGACGCTTGCCGGCGCGCACTTCTGACGCCTGTGCGCGCACCAGCGCGTGTCGCTGTGTGTCTGCCTGCTTCCCCGTCCCGTTGGCTGCCTTGCTTTCCGCTCTTCTCTTCTCCGCGTTGTCCTCCAGAATCCGTTCGGTCGTGGTCTGTGTTCATCTGTGTTCCGCTCCTTGGCATTGACCCACTCCAAGTTATCGCCGCTTCAATCGTCTCTTCCCTCTCTGCTGCCTTCCAACGCACCCCACCTTCACGTCGTCCCACTACCTGCCTGTTTCCTGTTCCCTCCTCCCTTCACGCTGCCGAGTCGCCTCCAAAGTCACTCTTCCTCGCCCCTCTTTCCCCATGCGCGCCTCAGGCAAGCGTGTTTCCGTTCCCAATTGCCCGCGCGCCAGCGCACCTTTCATCACCTCTGTCTGCTTTGGACCCCGTCTTCCCTTTCTGACGCAGCCCCTTGCGTCGGGATTGTCCGGTCGTCCTCAAGCGTTTCAGGTCTCTAACCTTGCCAGCCAACCCTCGCTACTTTTCCCCGAGCACGCGGCCCCCTGTGTGTCGCAAGCCAGTTCCCCCTCTCGAGCATGCCCTGTGGGTCTGCCTTGTCTGCCAATTTCGCCGGCGCGGCCACGCCATTGTCAAGCGACTCACTGGTCCCACCGTCGCTCAGTCACCGCCACCGCAATCGCGCCGTGCCATTTGGCACCGTCTTCCGCCGTGCGCACTGTCCTCGGTTCGCGTGTTCGTCCACGTCCTTGCACCCGAGATTCAGCGGATTCTGTCCACATCCACCACAGTCTTTTTCTAGCACGCTGAGGCGTGGCCACCCGAGCATCGACCTGAGGTGGGGCCGTCACGATCCCCTAAGTTCTGCACGTGCTCCTAACATTCGCCTTCAGCTTTTTCCCTTCATCGGCACGGACAAAGACAACACTTGCCAAACAAGGTCTCTCCCGCTGCACCGGCGCCTCCCACTCTACCCCACCACTGTTGCTGCACACCCCCCTTGTCCTTCCCGGCACTCTCATCGCACCTTTTCGCTTGCCTCTTCAATGTCCCTCGCGAACAGTGCGCGAACGCAGGTCACCCAATGCGTCCTTTGTCGCCAGCAAGTGCCTCTCAAGCAATACGCCCAACCCTTTCCCCCGCACTGCCTTTGTGACCCTCTTCCTCTGCTTCCACCATTGCTTTTTGTCGTTTGTTCCCTCATCCCGGGGTCCCTTGCTATCGGCGTTCGCGCTCACTAAGCCCACTGTGTTCCGTGAAAGCCCTCGCGTCGAACAAGCCTTCGCCTTCTTTCCCGTCCTGCCATCTCTCCTTCTCACTAAGTCCACCCTCCTTTCCTGTTCGTTTGCCAAAAAGCTGTACGTCAAGTTGTCTTACGCAAGTCTCTGTTCCCTGCGCTGCTTGCTGCCAGTGCCTTTCGGGTCCGTCCTCTGTGTCTTGCGATTTGCTGGTCTCAGCTGCCACGCGGCTGACAGCCCGTATTCCGCGTGCGTGCACAGATGAGTGAGCTTCGGCCTTTGTCCTCGGCTGTTTGCCCGAAATGGTACGCCCATCCCTCCCCACTCCCTCCGACCACGTTCTGTCTTTCTCGCTTTCCTTCTTCGCTTCTTGCTCTTTGCGTCCGATCCAAAGCGCACCCATCTTTCCGCTCCAGCGCCAAGACGCTTCTCCTTCCATCCCCGCCCCGCGCTTCTGTCTTGTTCCTGGCCCACGCGCCAAGCGTGCGGCCCCGCCATTTGCTTCTGTCTCTTTCAGCCTACCTCGGCCAAGCTTCTCGTGCCAACAGTGTCCTCGTTGTCGTCGCTTGCCGCTTCGCACGCACCGCGCAAACATTGTGTGGAATCCGCTGCCTTTCACCTTTCGGGCAGCCGCAGCTCCTCCCGCTTTGCCTCCTCGCCTCCTCCGTTCTACACCTGTCCTCTTCTTCCTGTGTTCAAGCCCACTACTTTCTAGCGCGCCTGGCCGCGCACCTTTTCTTTGGACTTTGTGAGTCGTTCGCTTCTTCCTGCACCTTATCCACTACTGATTTCCTCTTTCCTCGTGTCTTCACCGCAATGCGATTTTCGCTTCGCGCAACCCACTTCCGGCCAGCGCCTCAAACCGTCTTCCTCGAGACTTCCTTGTGGGAAGCTTGCTCCTTCTATCGGCAGTTCCCTCGGCTTGCTAATCCGCCGGTCGCCCCCCCCCGGGCTAAGCGCTGCTCCGTCACTGGCCCCTGCATTGGCTGACCCCCCACCCGGGGAACGACCGCTCTACTGCTCGCGTGTTTCTGTCTTCCGGAACGTTGTTCCCTGAAGCGCGTGCGTTGCGGCCTGCGGTCCTGTCCTCCGCACGCGCAACTGGTCCATTCAGCCTGGCAGGCTTTCCACTGCTTCTGCGCTCGACCCGCTTTCCACGCGTTTCCGACGCGTTGCCTTGTGTCTTTCCCCCCTGCGTGTTCCGCGATTGTCGCCCCGGAGCCAAGTCCCCTTGTTCTGTTTCATCGGCTTAGTGCCGGTGCGAGTTCGCGTTCATTGTCGCTTCCTCTGCCCTTTCATCGCGCTTGCGCCCTGCGCCCTGCGCCCTGTCTCGCGGCTCGCTGTGCGGGTTCGCTGCTCGGCTCGCTGACCGCGTTTCTTGTCCGCCAGCCTTTGACTCCTGCTCCCCCTGCCCAGGTCTCTGGCCCCTTTTCGGATCCCGTATTCCTTCGGCAGTTCTGTTGCGGTTCTTTTTGTCCAGCTTACCGAGGCGCGTTGCTGTGCGCCCGAGCCGCAACTCCCCTCTGCCGTCCCTCGCGGTCTGCGGTTTTTCCTTCTCACGCCTCGTTTCGCGCGAGCTACCGACGCTCGTCTTTCGCCTGGTTGCGATGTCCCGGTGACTTTTTTTCGTCTTCATGGGTGTCGACTTTTTCCCGACCGACCGCGACCGCGGTCGACAGCCGCGTCTCTGGCCTGTTTTTGTGCTGGACGAGTGCCTTGTGTATCTCCGAGGCGCGTCACCGTGCGTCTGTGCTTGCGCGCCTTTTTCCTTCGCCCGTTTCGCCGTTCTTCGTTTTGGGGCGAGCACCTGAGGCCTGTCGTAGCGAGGCGTTCCTTGGGGCTGTGCGGCAGGCGAGGGCCCTCTGCCGGCTCAGACACGCGGGCGGCACAGACGGCTTCGCATCGTCGCGCCCATGCCGCGAACCAGCAGCCTGGCCAGAGGCGCCGCGCGAACATGGTGGCACAGCAGCGGCTTTCGGCGCGTGGGAAGGAGACGGGCGTACACTGCTTGTTGTCGGCGAACTTGCAGAATTGCTAGGCAAAGTGATGCGCGGCCTCTGCTTGCCGCGTCTGGCATGTGCCTGTGCTCTGCTCTCTTTGAGGGAGGCTCTCCTAACAAACTACGCGGTGAGCAGCGAGAACGCCAAACTGGTCTGCGGCTTTTCGCAGTCACTGAAGGACTCGGCGAAAGGTCTCACGACGGCTGCGGTTTCGGTGCTAGAGCGCACGGCTGAGGCAAGCGCGAAGCCGGCAATCTTGCTGGGTCGTCTGGCAGCGATGCTGAGGCAAGCACAGGGGCAAGGCGTTGAGTGTGGGGGGGCGGCACGGGACACGAAGCAGGAGTGTCGCGCACAGCTGCAGGCACACTTGGCAATCGCCGAGCAGCGGATCGCAAAAGCAGGTCAAGACGCAAAGGCAGCCGCGAAGAAGGCAAACACACACAGCGTGCAGTCCGCGCGACTCGCGGGGCACATGGACGGCATGATCTCGATGCGTGCCACATGGTACGGCGGCAAGTCCACAGCGACCAGGAATGCCATGTGCATCGCGAAAACGCCGACCACAGTGCAAAAGTGGGAAGGGAGGCTCCAAGGGACGCTAACAAGGAACGCCGCAGGAGACCTCTCCGGTTGCCTAAAGGATTTTGCAAACGTGGAGACACACGGAGAAGTTGTCAAGGGAATGACACGAACAAAAACGGAACTCATCATGAAGGCAGTCACGGACGGGGCAGAAAAGGTCGCAGCACTCGTGGACCAGGTGGCGGACAATAAAGCCATAAGCGCCGATAGCAACGACGACGCCAATTGCCCGCTGCTGAGTGCCAGCACGAAGGCGACCGGAAATGTCCTCTGGAACGGGGCAGCCAACAAACCATACGTCAAGCTCGGAGGACTCTGGGCACTCAGGGGCGGATCAAACAACATCGCAATCGAACTCGACACGCGGGAACCGAAAGACGAGGAAGACACAGAGGTGCCCGCGGACGAAAACGCCTCGCAAATAAAGACAGCAGCGCAGCACCCACTAGTCGCCGCCGCAATCAGCACCGGCGGGCAGGCCACGGACAGCATAAACTCAGCAGAAGCAGCACTCGCGGACGCACAGCAGCAGCTCGCTCAAAATATCACCCTCACGGGAAAAGGAATCGAGGGACAAAGAACACTCGGAGAGTGGGTCACGTGGCTTGAAGGAACGCAAAGCGAAAAGGACGCGAAAAGGGCGACACAGCCACGCGAAAGCACCGCCGCGCGCAGGTCAGCACAGGGGAGCAACGGCAGCGCACAAAAAGAAACAGAAGAGCAGGGGGACACATTGGCGCAGGACAGCGCGACAGGGAGCGCAAACACGGGCAGCAACAGAGACCAAGCCAAGACAAGAAAGCACGCCAGCACCACTTTGTCAGCACTCGCAATCGCACTCGCGGCACAACGCGGACACGCGTGAAGCAAAGAGAAACGGCCAGAAAGAAAAAGCAAGCAGACACAACGGCGCAGGCGCAGCAGCTTGGACAAAAGGAAAAGGAACAACGCACGGGGTGCACAGCGTGCTCAGCGTGCTCGCACTGCAAAACATGGAAAGCACCAACGGACAATTGCACAGGCACAGGAACAAACCAAGGTTTGATTTTGACGCACAAGCAAAGCGACACCACGCAAGGATGAGCAGCAAAGGCGAACCAGCTCGAAAGAAACCAAGGCCACCGCACTTTGAACGCGCGACGCGGCAACGCGGCCGCAACGCACCGGCCAAACGCAGGGACGCACGAACGCACCGCGACAGTTTTCGAACGCATAAAGGCACCGGACGCCGAAACAGGCAGCACCGGTGACGCGCCTCGGAACGCATTTTCGCCTTGCAGGTGCGAAGTCGAAACACCAAGCAAAGGACAAGCAGAAGACAGAAGCGAAGCGCGGCGGGGGCACAGGAGAAGTAGGGCACCAAGCACGAGCGCACACATTGGCAGCACCGGGAAGAAGCACGCACAGACAAACAGACAAACGCAACTGGCAAGGGAACGAAACAGCGCAGCGGCGCAGGAAAAACACGAAGACAAAAAACAACAACAAACACAAAGGCACCACACCGCAACGGAACGCGCAACAGAAGAAGAAGAAACCAATGTTTGGCGGAAAAAACAGGGCAGGCCAGCAGAAGAAAAAAGGGAAGCGAAAGCATTCAGCGGAACAGAAAAAGGAACGCACCAAAAAATGGTGTGGAAAAGCCGGGGGACGCAGGCATCAGCATGCAAGCGAAGGACAAGGCAAAATACACAAAACCACTTGCAACGCCACTTGGAACCACGCGGACGGCGTGCAGTTTAAAAAGAAAGGCGGGGAAGAAGACAAGCACACACAGGAGATCAAAGCCGAAAAAATCCAAAAAAAGGAATTCGGCCGAGAGAAAACGACAAGGCAAAAAAGAATGGAGAAAGGAAAAAAAGAGTAAAGTGAAGGATTTCAAAAAACACAAGAAGCAAAATAAACTCGTAAAAGAAACAAGGAATGCTTTTGCGAAGCGCAGGAATAAAAAGAAAGAAAAAAAGAGAAAGAAAAAGAAGAAGAAAAAAAAAGAATAAAAATATTTAAAGAAGAGAAAAAAGCAACGAAACGAAAATAAAAAATCAAAAATATAAAAACAGGAAAAAAATGAGAAAACATAAAACTAAAAAAGAGTACTTTCAAATTTTTCAGGTTTTGTATTCTTTTAAATTAAACTAGTGGTTTAAATATGTGCTAAAAATTTGTTCAGTTTCACAAAATTCAAAATCAGTTGTACAAAAGAATTCTGAAAAATTGCAAATAAGAAAAAGGGAAGAGAGGAGAACCGTAAAGTAAAGTAGAAAAAAACAAAGTAGAGTACAGCAAAGTAAAGTAAAGAAATAGGAAAATATTGTGCGCAAAAAAATAAACGAAATAAAAAAAAGTAAAGACAATGCATTCATTTAAGAATTAAGAATTTCAAAGATACGAAACAAAGGAAAACAAGAAAAAAATTAAAAAAAATATCCGCAAATGTAGCATGCTTTCGAAGATCAACTAAAATTTTGCAACCTTCAAAGCACAAATCCGAATTTCATAGTTAAAAAAGATATCAGATCAAAACAATTTAGAATTTAAAAAAAGTCTGCATTTTTTCTAATTTCAAAAAAAGCAGAAAATTAAACCATTTTAATCCGCCACGACCCATTGCTTTTCTTTTGTCGCTTATATTGGATGTAAGTTTCGGTAAAAAACAAAAAAATGAAAAATAAGTTAGTTTAAAAAATCGAGTCTTTTGCTAAGTTTTATTGGATGCAGTCGCTTCTCAAAAGTAAATTCTTTGTCGGTTTCGTCGTCTACTTTTTTTGCTAAAAAGTAATTTCCTACAATCTTCTTTTTTATTTCACATTTATTCCTTCTCAAAAAAAAATACAAAATAAATAAAAAATAAATAATAAAAATAAAATAAATAATATACCAAAAATAGAAATAAAATAAAAGATATAAAAATAAATAATAAAAAAATAAATAATAGAAAATAAAAAGAAGAGAGTAAAATACATTCTTTTTCTATTGCTATTTCTATTTCGCTTCGCTTCCGTTCACTCCTCCTCATATTTTTCGTGCCTGAAAATTTTTATCACTCGCAAGGCAAAGCTTCCTCTGTAAATCTGCCGCCGTCCATGTCGTTAAATACTTTCTTGTTTCTTCGGCCGTGCGTTCCTCGATAGCAATCGATCTTCCAGTTACTTACGTCCTTTATCCTGGTAATTCGTTTCCCCTTACGTTAAATTTTCTTCAACGCTGACTGGCTTCGGTTCACCTTTTCGCCGTTTTTCTGCCGCAGTGTTGCCTTTCGTGGCGGAGCCTCCTTCACTTTACCAAAGAGTCGGCGTCGCACCCTCGCTTCTCCCTCTTTCCTTCTCTTTCCAAGTGGCTGTTATCTCGTAACTGAGGCTGATTCCATTTCCATTTCCGTTCCCTTGTTTTGTCCCTGTGCTGTCTGTTCACCTTCTCTCAAAAAAACTGTTCACCACGTTCTGCTCCTGTCAGTGCTGCTCCAAATCCCTTCGCTGCGCAGTGCTCTTCCTTAGCGCCGGCCCTCCTCCAGGCTGCCAAAACAGTCTTCAGCACCGCAAACTTTTCACTGCTGTCTCCGCCTCGCCCACAAGTGTGTGCCCCTTGTGCCTGGTTTCCTCGCTGCACAAAAAGGTTTCCGTGCCCCCCTTCGCTGCGCGCAGCGTTTTTCCCATCACAAATCCGTTCCCCGCTCCCTGGTCCCTCACCTAATGTCTTCTTTCTCGCTTCCATTTCTTTGTTTGTCCTTCCATTGACCCTCACGTTCCCTCGTTACCTCCGCTGTCTATGTCCTTTCTGTGCCCTCTATTTTCCCGGCGCTTCCCCCGCAACGTACCCTCTGCAACGTCTTTTATTTCTCTTCGTTCGTCACCTCCCAGTCAAACCGTGTCCTCCTCCGCTTGCTGTGTCATACGCTTTGGCTGCATCTACCCGCTGTCCTGTATCGCACTCGCTGTGTGCTTTTTCAGCCCATTCTCTGCCGGCGCCATCTCACGCGTTCGCGCATTTTGCACGACTGCCGTTCCTAGCTTCGTCACGCTGGTCACCGCCGCTGCGTTATAAGGCGTTACCGTCTTTCCCTTTGCGTTCTCCTTCCCTTCCCCTTCTCTCTCCCACCGCATGCGTTTCTGTCTCAACACCGTTATCTTTCCAGCGAACACCTCTACCACCTGCTCATCTCTCTCCACCTCCGCGTTCCATTGCATGTTCGTTTCCTGCTCCACTCTCCCCCTCCCCGTGCCTTCCCTCGCGGTGCTTTCGCCTGACTTCAGTTCGTTCTGCGCCTTATGTGTCAAAAGCCCCGCCCACCAAAGCAAACCACCGCGGTTAGCGTGTTTGTCCGGCATTGTTGTGAATATCTTTTATCCTTCCACTCGTCGTGCCGAACCTCTCACCCCCCGTCTCTTCTCTTCCACTGCATACAATCTTCTATTCTTTGCCTCGCCCTCCTTTTCTGGGTCTCGTCTCAGTTGTCTCATTTCCCGTTGGCCCTGCGTGCATATCCTGCAGCTGTTTTTTAGCCCCCGTCTTTCGTTCTCCTCCGTTCTGTTTCTTGCCATTTCTCTTTTGTGCCCCCACCTTCCTGCGCGCCTGTGCCAGGCCTTCTTTTTCTTCCTCGCGTCTGTGCTACTTGTCCCCCGCTGTGCTGACCTCGTCGCGTCTCACGCTCGTCGCCCCTTTTCTTGCCGCGGCGTCGACTGGGAAGCAGTCTCGTCTGGCGGTGTCCCTCTCTCTCCCCTCGCCACTGTGCTCCCCACACTCCCTGCCCTCCTGCAAGACTCACTTGCGTCTTTTCCATACCTCCCTGCTGCTGTGGCGCCACCTCCCGCGCTTCGCGTCCTCACCATGTTAACTCTCTCCGCGTGTCCTGTCGTCGCCCCTTGTGTCATCCCTCGTCGTCGCTCCCCGCGTTGCCCTCCCCCTCTCCGCACGGTTCCTTCCTGTCCTCCCGTCCTCTTAGCCTCGCGATCTCCCATGCGCGTGTCTTTCCCTCCAAGCTCTCCGACCGCTAAGCTGTCGTACGCGTCATCTCTCATCCCACTCTCTGCGCCCCCTGTGCCCCCCTCGTTTTCCTGCCTCTCGCGCTGTACTGTCTCGGCGTGTCTTGGTCCCATGCCTATACACCCCCCGCTGCTTCTTTCTCTCTCCCATGTCCCCCCTCTCCCTTCTCTCCTCGACGGTCCTGTATGCTGCCGCCAGTCTTTCTACCCTGCCTCCGCGCTACCGCACGCCCTTTGTCTCCACTTTCCCTCTCTCACGCACTCGTGTACAACCTGCCACGACTTTTCCCAAGCGCCTCCGCCTCCCTCTCCTCCTCGCTCGTGCAAACTGTTCGACTGCCGAACTGTGCGTCGCCTCTTTCTCCTTCCTTCGGCCAAGCACGCCTGTTCTCCTGCCTACCTTCCCCAGTGCCTCTTGTCGCTGTGCGGTAGCCTCACCTCCCCTGCTGTTTACCTTAGCGCGCGCCTTGTCGTAACCGATAAGCTCCTGCGTGCGCTTTTGATTTCCCTCTTCGCACCTATCGCGCCACACAGCGTTGTGCCAGTGTCCTACGTTCACGCTCCCATTCCCACACTCAGCCGCCATCCCAGCGCCTGTTCGCCGGTCAATGCACGCGCATGCCGCAAGTCATGGCTGCCTCACTCGCGCCTCATTCTACCGCCTCAAAACCGTGCGGTCCCTTTCTCCACCGCCGCGCTTTTTCACTCTCGCTGCTGCACTCGCCAAAAGCCTGCTTGCACCAACCGCATGTCCCTCCCAGTGAACTGCCGCACTGCCCCTATCTGCGCACCTCTGCGAGTCCCCGCGCCTTGAGTCCACAGCGCGTCCCGGGTTCTTCCTCGCTCATTCGCGCCAGGGTTCTCCTTTTCCCGCTTCAGTTTCCGCCAGGGTATATCGTTGCCTCTGCCCCTCCTGCTCATTCCCGTTGCGCCCCGTGCCCCTCTTCTCGTATAGTTGCTTTCCTTTCCGCGTGCCCGGTTGTCTGTCCCTTCTTCTCCTCTTGTCGCGCACGCAAACCTCCTTTTGCATTCCAAGAACCGCAAAGGCCCACGTCTTCTATCGCGTCCTGCCTCCTGGGTTGTGTCCGCCCTCCAAACTTCGTCTACCGCTCCCCCGCGTCCTTGCTCCTTGCGTGCCCGTCTTCTGCGTCCCCGCTGCCCCCCTCCTCCTTTACCCTCTTGTCCGCCCGCGGCCTCTCTGCCCCTGCGCGGCTACTTTCAAAGCACTGCCTCTCAGTTCCTGTCGTGTTGGTGTCCCACTCTCTTGCTTCCAGTTCCTCTGTGCTCCGCGCAGTCGAATCTCCACCTCCCGAACAACTGCCTCGATCGACCCACTGCTGACGCCTGCACAACCTCCTGTTCGTCTACTTGCCCAAACCACCGGCATCGCACTTCCCCTCTCATGTTGTTCCCCTCTTTCACTCGTCTGCACATCAAATCCCCTCCCTGCCCTCTGCCAGTCCCGCGCGAAATTCGACCACTACGCGGCGCATGCCATCGCTGCTCTCAAAAACAAAAAACGCCCTGGTTCCCTGTCCGTGCCTCCGCGCCTTCCTCTGGGTGCCCGATGCCGGCCGTCCTTCACACCCTCTCTGCCGTCGCAACTGTTGCGCCAAAACGGATTAGTCTGTGTCTCGCTTCTCGCTTCACCCTTTTTTCCCTTCGCCTGTTGACGCTTGCTGGCGCGCACTTCTGACGCCTGTGCGCGCACCAGCGCGTCTCGCTGTGTGTCTGCCTGCTTCCCCGTCCCGTTGGCTGCCTTGCTTTCCTTTCTTCTCTTCTCCGCGTTGTCCTCCAGAATCCCTTCGGTCGTGGTCTGTGTTCCTCTGTGTTCCGCTCCTTGGCATTGGCCCACTCCAAGGTATCGCCGCGTCAAGCGTCTCTTCCCTCTCTGCTGCCTTCCAACGCACCCCACCTTCACGACGTCCCACTACCTGCCTGTTTCCTCTTCCTTCCTCCCTTCACGCTGCCGAGTCGCCTCCAAAGTCACTCTTCCGCGCCCCTCTTTCCCCATGCGCGCCTCAGGCAAGCGTGTTTCCGTTCCCAATTGCCCGCGCGCCAGCGCACCTTTCAGCACCTCTGTCTGCTTTGGACCCCGTTCTCCCTTTCTGACGCAGCCCCTTGCGTCGGGATTGTCCGGCCGTCCTCAAGCGTTTCAGGTCTCTAACCGTGCCAGCCAACCCTCGCTACTTTTCCCCGAGCACGCGTCCCCCTGTGTGTCGCAAGCCAGTTCCCCCTCTCGAGCATGCCCTGTGGGTTTGCCTTGTCTGCCAATTTCGCCGGCGCGGCCACGCCATTGTCAAGCGACTCACTGGTCCCACCGTCGCTCAGTCACCGCCACCGCAATCGCGCCGTGCCATTTGGCACCGTCTTCCGCCGTGCGCACTGCCCTCGGGCCGCGTGTTCGTCCACGTCCTTGCACCCGAGATTCAGCGGAGCCTGTCCACAACCACCACAGTCTTTTTCTAGCATGCTGAGGCGTGGCCACCCGAGCTTCGACCTGAGGTGGGGCCGTCACGATCCCCTAAGTTCTGCACGTGCTCCTAACAAACGCCTTCAGCTTTTTCCCTTTATCGGCACGGACAAAGACAACACTTGCCAAACAAGGTCTCTCCCGCTGCACCGGCGCCTCCCACTGCACCCCACCACTGTTGCTGCACACTCCCCTTGTCTTTCCCGGCACTCTCATCGCACCTTTTCGCTTGCCTCTTCAATGTCCCTCGCGAACAGTGCGCGAACGCAGGTCACCCAATGCGTCCTTTGTCGCCAGCAAGTGCCTCTCAAGCAATACGCTCAACCCTTTCGCGCGCACTGCCTTTGTGACCCTCTTCCTCTCTTCCACCGCTGCTTTTTGTCGTTTGTTCCCTCATCCCGTGGTCCCTTGCTATCGGCGTTCGTGCTCACTAAGCCCACTGTGTTCCGTGAAAGCCCTCGCGTCGAACAATCCTTCGCTCTCTTGCCCGTCTTGCCATCTCTCCTTCTCACTGCGTCCACCCTCCTTTCCTGTTCGTTCGCCAAAAAGCTGTACGTCAAGTTGTCTTACGCAAGTCTCGTTTCCCTTTGCGTCTTTGCTGCCAGTGCCTTTAGGGTCCGTCCTCTGTTCCTTGCGATTTGCTGGTCTCAGCTGCCACGCGGCTGACAGCCCGTATTCCGCGTGCGTGCACAGATGAGTGAGCTTCGGCTTTTGTCCTCGGCTTTTTGCCCGAAATGGTACGCCCACCCCGCTCCACTCCCTCTGGCCACGTTCTGTCTTTCTCGCTTTCCTTCTTCGCTTCTTGCTCTTTGCGTCCGATCCAAAGCGCACCCATCTTTCCGCTCCAGCGCCAAGACGCTGCTCCTTCCACCCCCGCCTCGCGCCTCTGTCTTGTTCCTGGCCCACGCGCCAAGCGTGCGTCCCCGCCATTTGCTTCTGTCTCTTTCAGCCTACCTCGGCCAAGCTGCTCGTGCCAACAGTGTCCTCGTTGGCGTCGCCTGCCGCTTCGCACGCACCGCGCAAACATTGTGTGGAATCCGCTGCCTTTCACCTTTCGGGCAGCCGCAGCTCCGCCCGCTTTGCCTCCTCGCCTCCTCCGTTCTACACTTGTCCTCTTTTTCCTGGTTGCAAGCCCACTACTTTCTAGCGCGCCTGGCCGCGCACCTTTTCTTTGGACTTTGTGAGTCGTTCGCTTCTTCCGCCACCTTATCCACTAGTGATTTCCTCCTTCCTTGTGTCTTCACCGCAATGCGATTTTCTTTTCGCGCAACCCACTTCCGGCCAGCGCCTCAAACCGTCTTCCTCGAGACTTCCTTGTTGGAAGCTTGCTCCTTCTGTCGGCAGTTCCCTCGGCTTGCTAATCCGCCGGTCGCCCCCCCCCGGGCTAAGCGCTGCTCCGTCACTGGCCCCGTCATGCGCTGACCCCCCACCCGCGGAACGACCTTTGCACTGCTCGCGTGTTTCTCTCTTCCGGAACGTTGTTCCCTGAAGCGCGTGCGTTGCGGCCTGCGGTCCTGCCCTCCGCACGCGCAACTGGTCCATTCTTCTTGGCAGGCTTTCCACTGCTTCTGCGCGCGACCCGCTTTCCACGCTTTTCCGACTCGTTGCTGCGTGTCGTTCCCCCCTGCGTGTTCCGCGATTGTCGCCCCGGAGCCAAGTCCCCCTGTTCGTCCTCATCGGCTTAGTGCTGTTGCGAGTTCGCGGCCACGCTCGCGTCCTTTGCCTTTGCATCGCGCTTGCGCCCTGCGCCCTGCGCCCTGCCTCCTGTCTCGCGGCTCGCTGTGCGGGTTCGCTGCTCGGCTCGCTGACCGCGTTTCTTGTCCGCCAGCTTGTGACTCCTGCTTCCCCTGCCCAGGTCTCTGGCCCCTTTTCGGATCCCGTATTCCTGCGTCATTCCTGTTGCGCTGCTTTTTGTCCAGCGCACCGAGGCGCGTTGCTGTGCGCCCGAGCCGCAACTCCCCTCTGCTGTCCCTCGCGGTCTGCGGTTTTTCCTTCTCACGCCGCGTTTCGCGCGAGCTACCGACGCTCCTCTTTCGCCTGGTTGCGACTTCCCGGTGACTCTGTTTCGTCTTCATGGGTGTCGACTTTTTCCCGACCGACCGCGACCGCGGTCGACAGCCGCGTCTCTGGCCTGTTTTTGTGCTGGACGAGTGCCTTGTGTATCTCCGAGGCGCGTCACCGTGCGTTGCTGCGCGCGCGCCTTTTTCCTTCGCTCGTTTCGCCGTTCTTCGTTCGCGGGCGAGCACGCGAGGGCTGTCGTAGCGAGGCGTGTCTTGGGGCTGTGCGGCAGGCGAGGGCCCTCCGCCGGCTCAGACACGCGGGCGGCACAGACGGCTTCGCATCGTCGCGCCCATGCCGCGAACCAGCAGCCTGGCCAGAGGCGCCGCGCGAACATGGGCGCACAGCAGCGGCTTTCGGCGCGTGGGAACGAGACGGGCGTACACTGCTTGTTGTCGGCGAACTTGCAGAATTGCTAGGCAAAGTGATGCGCGGCCTCTGCTTGCCGCTGTTGGCATGTGCCTGTGCTCTGCTCTCTTTGAGGGAGGCGGTCGCAACAAACTACGCGGTGAGCAGCGAGAAAGCCAAACTGGTCTGCGGCTTTTCGCAGGAACTGAAGGACTCGGCGAAAGGTCTCACGGCGGCAGCGGTTTCGGTGCTAGAACGCACGGCTGAGGCAAGCGCGAAGGCGGCAATCTTGCGCGAACGTCTGGCAGCGATGCTGAGGCAAGCGGCGGGGAGCGGCGGTGACGTTGGGGGGCATGCCCGGGAGCAGATGCGGGAAGCTCGCGCAGAGCTGCAGGCACGGTTGGAGCTCGCCGAGCAGCGGATCGCAACAGCAGGTCAAGACGCAAAGCACGCCGCACAGAGGGCAAACACATACAGCGTGCAGGCCGCGAGGCTCGCGGGGCACATGGACGGCATGATCGCGATGCTCGCCACATGGTACGGCGGCAAGTCCACAGCGAACAGGAATGCCATGTGCATCGCGAAAACGCCGACCGCAGTGCAAAAGTGGACAGGTAGGCTCCAGGGAGGTACAACGCGGAACACCGCAGGAGACCTCGCCGGTTGCCTGAAGGGCTTTGCCACCGTGGAGATACGCGAAGAGGTTGTGCAGGGAGTGGCGCGCACAAAAACGGAACTCATCATGAAGGCAGTCACGGACAAGGCAGCGAAGGTCGCAGCACTCGTGGACCAGGTGGCGGACAATAAAGCCATAAGCGCCGATAGCAACCCGGACAACACTTGCCCGCTGCTGAGTGCGCAAACAGCAGCGGGCAGCACTGTCCTCTGGAACGGGGCAGCCAACAAACCGTACGTCAAGCTCGGAGGACTCTGGGCACTCAGGGGCGGATCAAACAACATCGCAATCGAACTCGACACGCGGGAACCGAAAGACGAGGAAACGTCAGCCGTGAACGCGGACGATAACGCCTCGCACATAAAGACGCAGCGCAGCACCCACTAGTCACCGCCGCAGTCAGCACCGGCCGCAGGCCACGGACAGCATAAACTCAGCAGAAGCAGCACTCGCGGACGCACACAAGCAGCTCGCTCAAATATCACCCTCACGGGAAAAGGAATCGAGGGACAAAGAACACTCGGAGAGTGGGTCACGTGGCTTGAAGGAACGCAAAGCGAACAGGACGCGAAAAGGGCGACACAGCCACGCGAAAGCACCGCCGCGCGCAGGTCAGCACAGGGGAGCAACGGCAGCGCACAAAAAGAAACAGCAGAGCAGGGGGACACATTGGCGCAGGACAGCGCGACAGGGAGCGCAAACACGGGCAGCAACAGAGACCAAGCCAAGAGACGAACGCACGCCAGCACCACTTTGTCAGCACTCGCAATCGCACTCGCGGCACAACGCGGACACGCGTGAAGCAAGGAGAAACGGCCAGAAAGAAAAAGCAAGCAGACACCAACGCCGCAAGCGCAGCAGCTTGGACAAAAGGAAAAGGAACGCCGCACGGGGTGCACAGCGTGCTCAGCGTGCTCGCACTGCAAAACATGGAAAGCACCAACGGACAATTGCACAGGCACAGGAACAAAACAAGGTTTGATTTTGACGCACAAGCAAAGCGACACCACGCAAGGATGACAAGCAAAGCCGAACCAGCTCGAAAGAAACCAAGGACACCGCACTTTGAACGCGCGACGCGGCAACGCGGCCGCAACGCAACGGCCAAACGCAGGGACGCACGAACGCACCGCGACAGTTTTCGAACGCATAAAGGCACCGGACGCCGAAACAGGAAAAACCGGTGACGCGCCTCGGAACGCATTTTCGCCTTGCAGGTGCGAAGTCGAAACACCAAGCAAAGGACACGCACAAGACAGAAGCGAAGCGCGGCGGGGCACAAGAGAAGTAGGGCACGCAGCACGCGCGCACACATTGGCAGCACCGGGAAGAAGCACGCACAGACAAACAGACAAACGCAACTGGCAAGAGAACGCAACAGCGCAACGCGCAGGAAAAACACGAAGACAAAAAACAACAACAAACACAAAGGCACCAACCGAAACGGAACGCGCAACGGAAGACGAAGAAACCAATGTTTGGCGGAAAAAACAGGGCAGGCCACCAGAAGACAAAAGGGAAGCGAAAGCATTCAGCGGAACAGAAAAAGGAACGCACCAAAACATGGTGTGGAAAAGCCGGGGGACGCAGGCATCAGCATGCAAGCGAAGGACAAGGCAAAATACACAAAACCACTTGCATAGCCACTTGGAACACGCGGACGGCGTGCAGTTTAAAAAGAAAGGCGGGGAAGAAGACAAGCACACACAGGAGATCAAAGCCGAAAAAATCCAAAAAAAGGAATTCGGCCGAGAGAAAACGACAGGGCAAAAAAGAATGGAGAAAGGAAAAAAAGAGTAAAGTGAAGGATTTCAAAAAACACAAGAAGCAAAATAAATTCGTAAAAGAAACAAGGAAAGCTTTTGCGAAGCGCAGGAATAAAAAGAAAAAGAAAAAGAGAAAGAAAAAGAAGGAGAAAAAAAAGAATAAAAATATTTAAAGAAGAGAAAAAAAGCAACGAAACGAAAATAAAAAATCAAAAATATAAAAACAGGAAAAAAATGAGAAAACATAAAACTAAAAAAGAGTACTTTCAAATTTTTCAGGTTTTGTATTCTTTTAAATTAAACTAGTGGTTTAAATATGTGCTAAAAATTTGTTCAGTTTCACAAAATTCACAATCAGTTGTACAAAAGAATTCTGAAAAATTGCAAATAAGAAAAAGGGAAGAGAGGAGAACCGTAAAGTAAAGTAGAAAAAAACAAAGTAGAGTAGCGCAAAGTAAAGTAAAGAAATAGGAAAATATTGTGCGCAAAAAAATAAACGAAATAAAAAAAAGTAAAGACAATGCATTCATTTAAGAATTAAGAATTTCAAAGATACGAAACAAAGGAAAACAAGAAAAAAATTAAAAAAAATATCTGCGAATGTAGCGTGCTTTCGAAGATCAACTAAAATTTTGCAACCTTCAAAGCACAAATCCGAATTTCATAGTTAAGAAAGATATCAGATCAAAACAATTTAGAATTTAAAAAAAGTGTGCATTTTTTCTAATTTCAAAAAAAGAAGAAGATTAAACCATTTTAATCCGCCACGATCCATGGCTTTTCTTTTGTCGCATATATTGGATGTAAGTTTCGGTAAAAAACAAAAAAATGAAAAATAAGTTAGTTTAAAAAATCGAGTCTTTTGCTAAGTTTTATTGGATTCAGTCGCTTCTCAAAAGTAAATTCTTTGTCGGTTTCGTCGTCTACTTTTTTTGCTAAAAAGTAATTTCCTACAATCTTCTTTTTTATTTCACATTTATTCCTTTTCAAAAAAAATACAAAATAAATAAAAAATAAATAATAAAAATAAAATAAATAATATACCAAAAATAAAATAAAATAAAAGATATAAAAAATAAATAATAAAAAAATAAATAATAGAAAATAAAAAGAAGAGAGTAAAATACATTCTTTTTCTATTGCTATTTCTATTTCGCTTCGCTTCCGTTCACTCCTCCTCATATTTTTCGTGCCTGAAAATTTTTATCACTCGCAAGGCAAAGCTTCCTCTGTAAATCTGCCGCCGTCCATGTCGTTAAATACTTTCTTGTTTCTTCGGCCGTGCGTTCCTCGATAGCAATCGATCTTCCAGTTACTTACGTCCTTTATCCTGGTAATTCGTTTCCCCTTACGTTAAATTTTCTTCAACGCTGACTGGCTTCGGTTCACCTTTTCGCCGTTTTTCTGCCGCAGTGTTGCCTTTCGTGGCGGAGCCTCCTTCACTTTACCAAAGAGTCGGCGTCGCACCCTCGCTTCTCCCTCTTTCCTTCTCTTTCCAAGTGGCTGTTATCTCGTAACTGAGGCTGATTCCATTTCCATTTCCTTCCCTTGTTTTGTCCCTGTGCTGTCTGTTCACCTTCTCTCAAAAAAACTGTTCACCACGTTCTGCTCCTGTCAGTGCTGCTCCAAATCCCTTCGCTGCGCAGTGCTCTTCCTTAGCGCCGGCCCTCCTCCAGGCTGCCAAAACAGTCTTCAGCACCGCAAACTTTTCACTGCTGTCTCCGCCACGCCCACAAGTGTGTGCCCCTTGTGCCTGGTTTCCTCGCTGCACAAAAAGGTTTCCGTGCCCCCCTTCGCTGCGCGCAGCGTTTTTCCCATCACAAATCCGTTCCCCGCTCCCTGGTCCCTCACCTAATGTCTTTTTCTCGCTTCCATTTCTTTGTTTGTCCTTCCATTGACCCTCACGCCCTCGTTACCTCCGCTGTCTATGTCCTTTCTGTGCCCTCTATTTTCCCGGCGCTTCCCCCGCAACGTACCCTCTGCAACGTCTTTTATTTCTCTTCGTTCGCACCTCCCAGTCAAACCGTGTCCTCTCCGCTTGCTGTGTCATACGCTTTGGTTGCATCTACCCGCTGTCCTGTATCGCACTCGCTGTGTGCTTTTTCAGCCCATTCTCTGCCGGCGCCATCTCCGCTTTCGCGCATTTTGCACGACTTCGTTCCTAGCTTCGTCACGCTGGTCACCGCCGGTGCGTTATAAGGCGTTACCGTCTTTCCCTTTGCGTGCTCCTTCCCTTCCCTTCTCTCTCCCACCGCATGCGTTTCTGTCTCAACACCGTTATCTTTCCAGCGAACACCTCTACCACCTGCTCATCTCTCTCCACCTCGCGTTCCATTGCATGTTCGTTTCCTGCTCCACTCTCCCCCTCCCCGTGCCTTCCCTCGCGGTGCTTTCGCCTGACTTCAGTTCGTTCTGC
Organism: Trypanosoma vivax; assembly: GCA_021307395.1. NCBI lineage: Eukaryota > Euglenozoa > Kinetoplastea > Trypanosomatida > Trypanosomatidae > Trypanosoma > Trypanosoma vivax. The sequence goes on along the minus strand of SOPI01000620.1, from coordinate 41,310 downwards.
GCCTTATGTGTCAAAAGCCCCGCCCACCAAAGCAAACCACCGCGGTTAGCGTGTTTGTCCGGCATTGTTGTGAATATCTTTTATCCTTCCACTCGTCGTGCCGAACCTCTCACCCCCCGTCTCTTCTCTTCCACTGCATACAATCTTCTATTCTTTGCCTCGCCCTCCTTTTCGGGTCTCGTCTCAGTTGTCTCATTTCCCGTTGGCCCTGCGTGCATATCCTGCAGCTGTTTTTTAGCCCCCGTCTTTCGTTCTCCTCCGTTCTGTTTCTTGCCATTTCTCTTTTGTGCCCCCACCTTCCTGCGCGCCTGTGCCAGGCCTTCTTTTTCTTCCTCGCGTCTGTGCTACTTGTCCCCCGCTGTGCTGACCTCGTCGCGTCTCACGCTCGTCGCCCCTTTTCTTGCCGCGGCGTCGACTGGGAAGCAGTCTCGTCTGGCGGTGTCCCTCTCTCTCCCCTCGCCACTGTGCTCCCCACCTCCCTGCCCTCCTGCAAGACTCACTTGCGTCTTTTCCATACCGCCCTGCTGCTGTGGCGCCACCTCCCGCGCTTCGCGTCCTCACCATGTTAACTCTCTCCGCGTGTCCTGTCGTGCCCCTTGTGTCATCCCTCGTCGTCGCTCCCCGCGTTGCCTTCCCCCTCTCCGCACGGTTCCTTCCTGTCCTCCCGTCCTCTTAGCCTCGCGATCTCCCATGCGCGTGTCTTCCCTCCAAGCTCTCCGACCGCTAAGCTGTCGTACGCGTCATCTCTCATCCCACTCTCTGCGCCCCCTGTGCCCCCCTGTTTTCCTGCCTCTCGCGCTGTACTGTCTCGGCGTGTCTTGGTCCCATGCCTATACACCCCCCGCTGCTTCTTTCTCTCTCCCATGTCCCCCCTCTTCCTTCTCTCCTCGACGGTCCTGTATGCTGCCGCCAGTCTTTCTACCCTGCCTCCGCTGTACCGCACGCCCTTTGTCTCCACTTTCCCTCTCTCACGCACTCGTGTACAACCTGCCACGACTTTTCCCAAGCGCCTCCGCCTCCCTCTCCTCCTCGCTCGTGCAAACTGTTCGACTGCCGAACTGTGCGTCGCCTCTTTCTCCTTCCTTCGGCCAAGCACGCCTGTTCTCCTGCCTACCTTCCCCAGTGCCTCTTGTCGCTGTGCGGTAGCCTCACCTCCCCTGCTGTTTACCTTAGCGCGCGCCTTGTCGTAACCGATAAGCTCCTGCGTGCGCTTTTGATTTCCCTCTTCGCACCTATCGCGCCACACAGCGTTGTGCCAGTGTCCTATGTTCACGCTCCCATTCCCACACTCAGCCGCCTCCCAGCGCCTGTTCGCCGGTCAATGCACGCGCATGCCGCAAGTCATGGCTGCCTCACTCGCGCCCATTCTACCGCCTCAAAACCGTGCGGTCCCTTTCTCCACCGCCGCGCTTTTTCACTCTCGCTGCTGCACTCGCCAAAAGCCTGCTTGCACCAACCGCATGTCCCTCCCAGTGAACTGCGCACTGCCCCTATCTGCGCACCTCTGCGAGTCCCCGCGCCTTGAGTCCACAGCGCGTCCCGGGTTCTTCCTCGCTCATTCGCGCCAGGGTTCTCCTTTTCCCGCTTCAGTTTCCGCCAGGGTATATCGTTGCCTCTGCCCTCCTGCTCATTCCCGTTGCGCCCCGTGCCCCTCTTCTCGTATAGTTGCTTTCCTTTCCGCGTGCCCGGTTGTCTGTCCCTTCTTCTCCTCTTGTCGCGCACGCAAACCTCCTTTTGCATTCCAAGAACCGCAAAGGCCCACGTCTGCTATCGCGTCCTGCCTCCTGTGTTGTGTCCGCCCTCCAAACTTCGTCTACCGCTCCCCCGCGTCCTTGCTCCTTGCGTGCCCGTCTTCTGCGTCCCCGCTGCCCCCCTCCTCCTTTACCCTCTTGTCCGCCCGCGGCCTCTCTGCCCCTGCGCGGCTACTTTCAAAGCACTGCCTCTCAGTTCCTGTCGTGTTGGTGTCCCACTCTCTTGCTTCCAGTTCCTCTGTGCTCCGCGCAGTCGAATCTCCACCTCCCGAACAACTGCCTCGATCGACCCACTGCTGACGCCTGCACAACCTCCTGTTCGTCTACTTGCCCAAACCACCGGCATCGCACTTCCCCTCTCATGTTGTTCCCCTCTTTCACTCGTTGCACATCAAATCCCCTGCCTGCCCTCTGCCAGTCCCGCGCGAAATTCGACCACTACGCGGCGCATGCCATCGCTGCTCTCAAAAACAAAAAACGCCCTGTTTCCCTGTCCGTGCCGCCGCGCCTTCCTCTGGGTGCCCGATGTCGGCCGTCCTTCACACCCTCTCTGCCGTCGCAACTGTTGCGCCAAAACGGATTAGTCTGTGTCTCGCTTCTCGCTTCACCCTTTTTTCCCTTCGCCTGTTGACGCTTGCCGGCGCGCACTTCTGACGCCTGTGCGCGCACCAGCGCGTCTCGCTGTGTGTCTGCCTGCTTCCCCGTCCCGTTGGCTGCCTTGCTTTCCTTTCTTCTCTTCTCCGCGTTGTCCTCCAGAATCCCTTCGGTCGTGGTCTGTGTTCCTCTGTGTTCCGCTCCTTGGCATTGGCCCACTCCAAGGTATCGCCGCGTCAAGCGTCTCTTCCCTCTCTGCTGCCTTCCAACGCACCCCACCTTCACGACGTCCCACTACCTGCCTGTTTCCTCTTCCTTCCTCCCTTCACGCTGCCGAGTCGCCTCCAAAGTCACTCTTCCGCGCCCCTCTTTCCCCATGCGCGCCTCAGGCAAGCGTGTTTCCGTTCCCAATTGCCCGCGCGCCAGCGCACCTTTCAGCACCTCTGTCTGCTTTGGACCCCGTTCTCCCTTTCTGACGCAGCCCCTTGCGTCGGGATTGTCCGGCCGTCCTCAAGCGTTTCAGGTCTCTAACCGTGCCAGCCAACCCTCGCTACTTTTCCCCGAGCACGCGTCCCCCTGTGTGTCGCAAGCCAGTTCCCCCTCTCGAGCATGCCCTGTGGGTTTGCCTTGTCTGCCAATTTCGCCGGCGCGGCCACGCCATTGTCAAGCGACTCACTGGTCCCACCGTCGCTCAGTCACCGCCACCGCAATCGCGCCGTGCCATTTGGCACCGTCTTCCGCCGTGCGCACTGCCCTCGGGCCGCGTGTTCGTCCACGTCCTTGCACCCGAGATTCAGCGGAGCCTGTCCACAACCACCACAGTCTTTTTCTAGCATGCTGAGGCGTGGCCACCCGAGCTTCGACCTGAGGTGGGGCCGTCACGATCCCCTAAGTTCTGCACGTGCTCCTAACAAACGCCTTCAGCTTTTTCCCTTTATCGGCACGGACAAAGACAACACTTGCCAAACAAGGTCTCTCCCGCTGCACCGGCGCCTCCCACTGCACCCCACCACTGTTGCTGCACACCCCCTTGTCTTTCCCGGCACTCTCATCGCACCTTTTCGCTTGCCTCTTCAATGTCCCTCGCGAACAGTGCGCGAACGCAGGTCACCCAATGCGTCCTTTGTCGCCAGCAAGTGCCTCTCAAGCAATACGCTCAACCCTTTCGCGCGCACTGCCTTTGTGACCCTCTTCCTCTGCTTCCACCGCTGCTTTTTGTCGTTTGTTCCCTCATCCCGTGGTCCCTTGCTATCGGCGTTCGTGCTCACTAAGCCCACTGTGTTCCGTGAAAGCCCTCGCGTCGAACAATCCTTCGCTCTCTTGCCCGTCCTGCCATCTCTCCTTCTCACTGCGTCCACCCTCCTTTCCTGTTCGTTCGCCAAAAAGCTGTACGTCAAGTTGTCTTACGCAAGTCTCGTTTCCCTTTGCGTCTTTGCTGCCAGTGCCTTTCGGGTCCGTCCTCTGTTCCTTGCGATTTGCTGGCCTCAGCTGCCACGCGGCTGACAGCCCGTATTCCGCGTGCGTGTACAGATGAGTGAGCGCGGCTTTTGTCCTCGGCTTTTTGCCCGAAATTGTACGGCCAGCCCGCTCCACTCCCTCTGGCCACGTTCTGTCTTTCTCGCTTTCCTTCTTCGCTTCTTGCTCTTTGCGTCCGATCCAAAGCGCACCCATCTTTCCGCTCCAGCGCCAAGACGCTGCTCCTTCCACCCCCGCCTCGCGCCTCTGTCTTGTTCCTGGCCCACGCGCCAAGCGTGCGTCCCCGCCATTTGCTTCTGTCTCTTTCAGCCTACCTCGGCCAAGCTGCTCGTGCCAACAGTGTCCTCGTTGGCGTCGCCTGCCGCTTCGCACGCACCGCGCAAACATTGTGTGGAATCCGCTGCCTTTCACCTTTCGGGCAGCCGCAGCTCCGCCCGCTTTGCCTCCTCGCCTCCTCCGTTCTACACTTGTCCTCTTTTTCCTGGTTGCAAGCCCACTACTTTCTAGCGCGCCTGGCCGCGCACCTTTTCTTTGGACTTTGTGAGTCGTTCGCTTCTTCCGCCACCTTATCCACTAGTGATTTCCTCCTTCCTTGTGTCTTCACCGCAATGCGATTTTCTTTTCGCGCAACCCACTTCCGGCCAGCGCCTCAAACCGTCTTCCTCGAGACTTCCTTGTTGGAAGCTTGCTCCTTCTGTCGGCAGTTCCCTCGGCTTGCTAATCCGCCGGTCGCCCCCCCCCGGGCTAAGCGCTGCTCCGTCACTGGCCCCGTCATGCGCTGACCCCCCACCCGCGGAACGACCTTTGCACTGCTCGCGTGTTTCTCTCTTCCGGAACGTTGTTCCCTGAAGCGCGTGCGTTGCGGCCTGCGGTCCTGCCCTCCGCACGCGCAACTGGTCCATTCTTCTTGGCAGGCTGTCCACTGCTTCTGCGCGCGACCCGCTTTCCACGCTTTTCCGACTCGTTGCTGCGTGTCGTTCCCCCCTGCGTGTTCCGCGATTGTCGCCCCGGAGCCAAGTCCCCCTGTTCGTCCTCATCGGCTTAGTGCTGGTGCGAGTTCGCGGCCACGCTCGCGTCCTTTGCCCTTGCATCGCGCTTGCGCCCTGCGCCCTGCGCCCTGTCTCGCGGCTCGCTGTGCGGGTTCGCTGCTCGGCTCGCTGACCGCGTTTCTTGTCCGCCAGCTTGTGACTCCTGCTTCCCCTGCCCAGGTCTCTGGCCCCTTTTCGGATCCCGTATTCCTGCGTCATTCCTGTTGCGCTGCTTTTTGTCCAGCGCACCGAGGCGCGTTGCTGTGCGCCCGAGCCGCAACTCCCCTCTGCTGTCCCTCGCGGTCTGCGGTTTTTCCTTCTCACGCCGCGTTTCGCGCGAGCTACCGACGCTCCTCTTTCGCCTGGTTGCGACTTCCCGGTGACTCTGTTTCGTCTTCATGGGTGTCGACTTTTTCCCGACCGACCGCGACCGCGGTCGACAGCCGCGTCTCTGGCCTGTTTTTGTGCTGGACGAGTGCCTTGTGTATCTCCGAGGCGCGTCACCGTGCGTTGCTGCGCGCGCGCCTTTTTCCTTCGCTCGTTTCGCCGTTCTTCGTTCGCGGGCGAGCACGCGAGGGCTGTCGTAGCGAGGCGTGTCTTGGGGCTGTGCGGCAGGCGAGGGCCCTCCGCCGGCTCAGACACGCGGGCGGCACAGACGGCTTCGCATCGTCGCGCCCATGCCGCGAACCAGCAGCCTGGCCAGAGGCGCCGCGCGAACATGGGCGCACAGCAGCGGCTTTCGGCGCGTGGGAACGAGACGGGCGTACACTGCTTGTTGTCGGCGAACTTGCAGAATTGCTAGGCAAAGTGATGCGCGGCCTCTGCTTGCCGCTGTTGGCATGTGCCTGTGCTCTGCTCTCTTTGAGGGAGGCGCTCGCAACAAACTACGCGGTGAGCAGCGAGAACGCCAAACTGGTCTGCGGCTTTTCGCAGGCACTGAAGGACTCGGCGAAAGGTCTCACGACGGCAGCGGTTTCGGTGCTAGAGCGCACGGCTGAGGCAAGCGCGAAGGCGGCAATCTTGCGCGGACGTCTGGCAGCGATGCTGAGGCAAGCACGGGGCACGGCGGTGACGTTGGGGGGCGGCACGGGACACGGTGCAGGAAGCTCGCGCACAGCTGCAGGCACACTTGGCAGTCGCCGAGCAGCGGATCGCAACAGCAGGTCAAGACGCAAAGGCAGCCGCGCAGAAGGCAAACACATACAGCATGCAGGCCGCGAGGCTCGCGGGGCACATGGACGGCATGATCGCGATGCTCGCCACATGGTACGGCGGCAAGTCAACAGCGAACAGGAATGCCATGTGCATCGCGAAAACGCCGACCAGCGTGCAAAAGTGGACAGGCAGGCTCCAGGGGGTACAACGCGGAACACCGCAGGAGACCTCGCCGGTTGCCTGAAGGCTTTGCCACCGTGGAGACACACGAAGAAGTTGTCAGGGAATGCACGCACAAAAACGGAACTCATCATGAAGGCAGTCACGGACGGGCAGAGAAGGTCGCAGCACTCGTGGACCAGGTAGCGGACAATAAAGCCATAAGCGCCGATAGCACCCGGACAACACTTGCCCGCTGCTGAGTGCCACACAAGGCGACCGGAACTGTCCTCTGGAACGGGGCAGCCAACAAACCGTACGTCAAGCTCGGCGGACTCTGGGCACTCAGGGGCGGATCAAACAACATCGCAATCGAACTCGACACGCGGGAACCGAAAGACGAGGAAAGACAGACGTGCCGCGGACGAAAACCTCGCAAATAAAGAACGCAGCGCAGCACCCACTAGTCACCGCCGCAGTCAGCACCGGCACGCAGGCCAGGACAGCATAAACTCAGCAGAAGCAGCACTCGCGGACGCACAGCAGCAGCTCGCTCAAATATCACCCTCACGGGAAAAGGAATCGAGGGACAAAGAACACTCGGAGAGTGGGTCACGTGGCTTGAAGGAACGCAAAGCGAAAAGGACGCGAAAAGGGCGACACAGCCACGCGAAAGCACCGCCGCGCGCAGGTCAGCACAGGGGAGCAACGGCAGCGCACAAAAAGAAACAGCAGAGCAGGGGGACACATTGGCGCAGGACAGCGCGACAGGGAGCGCAAACACGGGCAGCAACAGAGACCAAGCCAAGACAAGAACGCACGCCAGCACCACTTTGTCAGCACTCGCAATCGCACTCGCAGCACAACGCGGACACGCGTGAAGCAAAGAGAAACGGCCAGAAAGAAAAAGCAAGCAGACACAACGGCGCAAGCGCAGCAGCTTGGACAAAAGGAAAAGGAACAACGCACGGGGTGCACAGCGTGCTCAGCGTGCTCGCACTGCAAAACATGGAAAGCACCAACGGACAATTGCACAGGCACAGGAACAAACCAAGGTTTGATTTTGACGCACAAGCAAAGCGACACCACGCAAGGATGAGCAGCAAAGGCGAACCAGCTCGAAAGAAACCAAGGACACCGCACTTTGAACGCGCGACGCGGCAACGCGGCCGCAACGCAACGGCCAAACGCAGGGACGCACGAACGCACCGCGACAGTTTTCGAACGCATAAAGGCACCGGACGCCGAAACAGGAAAACCGGTGACGCGCCTCGGAACGCATTTTCGCCTTGCAGGTGCGAAGTCGAAACACCAAGCAAAGGACACGCACAAGACAGAAGCGAAGCGCGGCGGGGCACAAGAGAAGTAGGGCACGCAGCACGCGCGCACACATTGGCAGCACCGGGAAGAAGCACGCACAGACAAACAGACAAACGCAACTGGCAAGAGAACGCAACAGCGCAAACGCGCAGGAAAAACACGAAGACAAAAAACAACAACAAACACAAAGGCACCACACCGCAACGGAACGCGCAACGGAAGAAGAAGAAACCAATGTTTGGCGGAAAAAACAGGGCAGGCCAGCAGAAGAAAAAAGGGAAGCGAAAGCATTCAGCGGAACAGAAAAAGGAACGCACCAAAAAATGGTGTGGAAAAGCCGGGGGACGCAGGCATCAGCATGCAAGCGAAGGACAAGGCAAAATACACAAAACCACTTGCAACGCCACTTGGAGAACGCGGACGGCGTGCAGTTTAAAAAGAAAGGCGGGGAAGAAGACAAGCACACACAGGAGATCAAAACGAAAAAATCCAAAAAAAGGAATTCGGCCGAGAGAAAACGACAGGGCAAAAAAGAATGGAGAAAGGAAAAAAAGAGTAAAGTGAAGGATTTCAAAAAACACAAGAAGCAAAATAAATTCGTAAAAGAAACAAGGAAAGCTTTTGCGAAGCGCAGGAATAAAAAGAAAAAGAAAAAGAGAAAGAAAAGAAGAAGAAAAAAAAAGAATAAAAATATTTAAAGAAGAGAAAAAAGCAACGAAACGAAAATAAAAAATCAAAAATATAAAAACAGGAAAAAAATGAGAAAACATAAAACTAAAAAAGAGTACTTTCAAATTTTTCAGGTTTTGTATTCTTTTAAATTAAACTAGTGGTTTAAATATGTGCTAAAAATTTGTTCAGTTTCACAAAATTCAAAATCAGTTGTACAAAAGAATTCTGAAAAATTGCAAATAAGAAAAAGGGAAGAGAGGAGAACCGTAAAGTAAAGTAGAAAAAAACAAAGTAGAGTAGCGCAAAGTAAAGTAAAGAAATAGGAAAATATTGTGCGCAAAAAAATAAACGAAATAAAAAAAAGTAAAGACAATGCATTCATTTAAGAATTAAGAATTTCAAAGATACGAAACAAAGGAAAACAAGAAAAAAATTAAAAAAAATATCTGCAAATGTAGCATGCTTTCGAAGATCAACTAAAATTTTGCAACCTTCAAAGCACAAATCCGAATTTCATAGTTAAGAAAGATATCAGATCAAAACAATTTAGAATTTAAAAAAAGTGTGCATTTTTTCTAATTTCAAAAAAGCAGAAAATTAAACCATTTTAATCCGCCACGATCCATTGCTTTCTTTTGTCGCATATATTGGATGTAAGTTTCGGTAAAAAACAAAAAAATGAAAAATAAGTTAGTTTAAAAAATCGAGTCTTTTGCTAAGTTTTATTGGATTCAGTCGCTTCTCAAAAGTAAATTCTTTGTCGGTTTCGTCGTCTACTTTTTTTGCTAAAAAGTAATTTCCTACAATCTTCTTTTTTATTTCACATTTATTCCTTTTCAAAAAAAATACAAAATAAATAAAAAATAAATAATAAAAATAAAATAAATAATATACCAAAAATAGAAATAAAATAAAAGATATAAAAAATAAATAATAAAAAAATAAATAATAGAAAATAAAAAGAAGAAAGTAAAATACATTCTTTTTCTATTGCTATTTCTATTTCGCTTCGCTTCCGTTCACTCCTCCTCATATTTTTCGTGCCTGAAAATTTTTATCACTCGCAAGGCAAAGCTTCCTCTGTAAATCTGCCGCCGTCCATGTCGTTAAATACTTTCTTGTTTCTTCGGCCGTGCGTTCCTCGATAGCAATCTATCTTCCAGTCACTTACGTCCTTTATCCTCGTAATTCGTTTCCCTTTACGTTAAATTTTCTTCAACGCTGACTGGCTTCGGTTTACCTTTTCGCCGTTTTTCTGCCGCGCTGTTGCCTTTCGTGGCGGAGCCTCCTTCACTTTACCAAAGAGTCGGCGTCGCACTCCTGCGCTTCCCTCTTTCCTTCTCTTTCCAAGTGGCTGTTATCTCGTAACTGAGGCTGATTCCATTTCCATTTCCTTTCCCTTGTTTTGTCCCTTCGCTGTCTGTTCACCTTCTCTCAAAAAAACTGTTCACCACGTTCTGCTCCTGTCAGTGCTGCTCCAAATCCCTTCGCTCCGCAGTGCTCTTCCTTAGCGCCGGCCCTCCTCCAGGCTGCCAAAACAGTCTTCAGCACCGCAAACTTTTCACTGCTGTCTCCGCCACGCCCACAAGTGTGTGCCCCTTGTGCCTGGTTTCCTCGCTGCACAAAAAGGTTTCGTGCCCCCCTTCGCTGCGCGCAGCGTTTTTCCCATCACAAATCCGTTCCCCGCTCCCTGCTCCCTCACCTAATGTCTTTTTCTCGCTTCCATTTCTTTGTTTGTCCTTCCATTGACCCTCACGGCCCCTCGTTACCTCCGCTGTCTATGTCCTTTCTGTGCCCTCTATTTTCCCGGCGCTTCCCCCGCAACGCACCCTCTGCAACGTCTTTTATCTCTCTTCGTTCGCCACCTCCCAGTCAAACCGTGTCCTTCTCCGCTTGCTGTGTCATACGCTTTGGTTGCATCTACCGCTGTCCTGTATCGCACTCGCTGTGTGCTTTTTCAGCCCATTCTCTGCCGGCGCCATCTCACGCTTTCGCGCATTTTGCACGACTTTCGTTCCTAGCTTCGTCACGCTGGTCACCGCCGGTGCGTTATAAGGCGTTACCGTCCTGCCCTTTGCGTGCTCCTTCCCTTCCCTTCTCTCTCCCACCGCATGCGTTTCTGTCTCAACACCGTTATCTTTCCAGCGAACACCTCTACCACCTGCTCGTCTCTCTCCACCTGCGCGTTCCATTGCATGTTCGTTTCCTGCTCCACTCTCCCCCTCCCCGTGCCTTCCCTCGCGGTGCTTTCGCCTGACTTCAGTTCGGCCTGCGCCTTATGTGTCAAAAGCCCGCCCACCAAAGCAAACCACCGCGGTTAGCGTGTTTGTCCGGCATTGTTGTGAATATCTTTACCCTTCCACTCGTCGTGCCGAACCTCTCACCCCCCGTCTCTTCTCTTCCACTGCATACAATCTTCTATTCTTTGCCTCGCCCTCCTTTTCGGGTCTCGTCTCAGTTGTCTCATTTCCCGTTGGCCCTGCGTGCATATCCTGCAGCTGTTTTTTAGCCCCGTCTTTCGTTCTCCTCCGTTCTGTTTCTTGCCATTTCTCTTTTGTGCCCCCACCTTCCTGCGCGCCTGTGCCAGGCCTTCTTTTCTTCCTCGCGTCTCTGCTACTTGTCCCCGCTGTGCTGACCTCGTCGCGTCTCACGCTCGTCGCCCCTTTTCTTGCCGCGGCGTCGACTGGGAAGCAGTCTCGTCGGCGGTGTCCCTCTCTCTCCCCTCGCCACTGTGCTCCCCACCTTCCCTGCCCTCCTGCAAGACTCACTTGCGTCTTTTCCATACCGCCCTGCTGCTGTGGCGCCACCTCCCGCGCTTCGCGTCCTCACCATGTTAACTCTCTCCGCGTGTCCGCTCGGTGCCCCTTGTGTCATCCCTCGTCGTCGCTCCCCCGCGTTGCCTTCCCCCTCTCCGCACGGTTCCTTCCTGTCCTCCCGTCCTCTTAGCCTCGCGATCTCCCATGCGCGTGTCTTCCCTCCAAGCTCTCGACCGCTAAGCTGTCGTACGCGTCATCTCTCATCCCACTCTCTGCGCCCCCTGTGCCCCCCATGTTTTCCTGCCTCTCGCGCTGTACTGTCTCGGCGTGTCTTGGTCCCATGCCTATACACCCCCCGCTGTTCTTTCTCTCTCCCATGTCCCCCCTCTTCCTTCTCTCCTCGACGGTCCTGTATGCTGCCGCCAGTCTTTCTACCCTGCCTCCGCGCTACCGCACGCCCTTTGTCTCCACTTTCCCTCTCTCACGCACTCGTGTACAACCTGCCACGACTTTTCCCAAGCGCCTCCGCCTCCCTCTCCTCCTCGCTCGTGCAAACTGTTCGACTGCCGAACTGTGCGTCGCCTCTTTCTCCTTCCTTCGGCCAAGCACGCCTGTTCTCCTGCCTACCTTCCCCAGTGCCTCTTGTCGCTGTGCGGTAGCCTCACCTCCCCTGCTGTTTACCTTAGCGCGCGCCTTGCCGTAACCGATAAGCTCCTGCGTGCGCTTTTGATTTCCCTCTTCGCACCTATCGCGCCACACAGCGTGTGCCAGTGTCCTATGTTCACGCTCCCATTCCCACACTCAGCCGCCTTCCCAGCGCCTGTTCGCCGGTCAATGCACGCGCATGCCGCAAGTCATGGCTGCCTCACTCGCGCCCCATTCTACCGCCTCAAAACCGTGCGGTCCCTTTCTCCACCGCCGCGCTTTTTCACTCTCGCTGCTGCACTCGCCAAAAGCCTGCTTGCACCAACCGCATGTCCCTCCCAGTGAACTGGCGCACTGCCCCTATCTGCGCACCTCTGCGAGTCCCCGCGCCTTGAGTCCACAGCGCGTCCCGGGTTCTTCCTCGCTCATTCGCGCCAGGGTTCTCCTTTTCCCGCTTCAGTTTCCGCCAGGGTATATCGTTTCCTCTGCCCTTCCTGCTCATTCCCGTTGCTTCCCGTGCCCCTCTTCTCGTATAGTTGCTTTCCTTTCCGCGTGCCCGGCGTCTGTCCCTTCTTCTCCTCTTGTCGCGCACGCAAACCTCCTTTTGCATTCCAAGCACCGCAAAGGCCCACGTCTGCTATCGCGTCCTGCCTCCTGTGTGTGTCCGCCCTCCAAACTTCGTCTACCGCTCCCCCGCGTCCTTGCTCCTTGCGTGCCCGTCTTCTGCGTCCCCGCTGCCCCCCTCCTCCTTTACCCTCTTGTCCGCCCGCGGCCTCTCTGCCCCTGCGCGGCTACTTTCAAAGCACTGCCTCTCAGTTCCTGTCGTGTTGGTGTCCCACTCTCTTGCTTCCAGTTCCTCTGTGCTCCGCGCAGTCGAATCTCCACCTCCCGAACAACTGCCTCGATCGACCCACTGCTGACGCCTGCACAACCTCCTGTTGTCTACTTGCCCAAACCACCGGCATCGCACTTCCCCTCTCATGTTGTTCCCCTCTTCCATCGTTTGCACATCAAATCCCCTGCCTGCCCTCTGCCAGTCCCGCGCGAAATTCGACCACTACGCGGCGCATGCCATCGCTGCTCTCAAAAACAAAAAACGCCCTGTTTCCCTGTCCGTGCCGCCGCGCCTTCCTCTGGGTGCCCGATGTCGGCCGTCCTTCACACCCTCTCTGCCGTCGCAACTGTTGCGCCAAAACGGATTAGTCTGTGTCTCGCTTCTCGCTTCACCCTTTTTTCCCTTCGCCTGTTGACGCTTGCTGGCGCGCACTTCTGACGCCTGTGCGCGCACCAGCTCCTGTTCTGTGTCTGCCTGCGCCCCGTCCCGTTGGCTGCCTTGCTTTCCTTTCTCTCTTCTCCGCGTTGTCCTCCAGAATCCCTTCGGTCGTGGTCTGTGTTCCTCTGTGTTCCGCTCCTTGGCATTGGCCCACTCCAAGGTATCGCCGCGTCAAGCGTCTCTTCCCTCTCTGCTGCCTTCCAACGCACCCCACCTTCACGACGTCCCACTACCTGCCTGTTTCCTCTTCCTTCCTCCCTTCACGCTGCCGAGTCGCCTCCAAAGTCACTCTTCCGCGCCCCTCCTTCCCCATGCGCGCCTCAGGCAAGCGTGTTTCCGTTCCCAATTGCCCGCGCGCCAGCGCACCTTTCAGCACCTCTGTCTGCTTTGGACCCCGTTCTCCCTTTCTGACGCAGCCCCTTGCGTCGGGTTGTCCGGCCGTCCTCAAGCGTTTCAGGTCTCTAACCGTGCCAGCCAACCCTCGCTACTTTTCCCCGAGCACGCGCCCCCTGTGTGTCGCAAGCCAGTTCCCCCTCTCGAGCATGCCCTGTGGGTTTGTCTTGTCTGCCAATTTCGCCGGCGCGGCCACGCCATTGTCAAGCGACTCACTGTCCCACCGTCGCTCAGTCACCGCCACCTCAAGCGCGCCGTGCCATTTGGCACCGTCTTCCGCCGTGCACACTGCCCTCGGGCCGCGTGTTCGTCCACGTCCTTGCACCCGAGTCTCAGCGGAGCCTCCCACAACCACCACAGTCTTTTTCTAGCACGCTGAGGCGTGGCCACCCGAGCTTCGACCTGAGGTGGGGCCGTCACGATCCCCTAAGTTCTGCACGTGCTCCTCACAAACGCCTTCAGCTTTTTCCCTTTATCGGCACGGACAAAGACAACACTTGCCAAACAAGGTCTCTCCCGCTGCACCGGCGCCTCCCACTGCACCCCATCACTGTTGCTGCACACCCCCCTTGTCTTTCCCGGCACTCTCATCGCACCTTTTCGCTTGCCCTTCAATGTCCCTCGCGAACAGTGCGCGAACGCAGGTCACCCAATGCGTCCTTTGTCGCCAGCAAGTGCCTCTCAAGCAATACGCTCAACCCTTTCGCGCGCACTGCCTTTGTGACCCTCTTCCTCTGCTTCCACCGCTGCTTTTTGTCGTTTGTTCCCTCATCCCGTGGTCCCTTGCTATCGGCGTTCGTGCTCACTAAGCCCACTGTGTTCCGTGAAAGCCCTCGCGTCGAACAATCCTTCGCTCTCTTGCCCGTCCTGCCATCTCTCCGTCTCACTGCGTCCACCCTCCTTTCCTGTTCGTTTCCAAAAAGCTGTACGTCAAGTTGTCTTACGCAAGTCTCGTTTCCTTTGCGTCTTTGCTGCCAGTGCCTTTCGGGTCCGTTCTCTGTTCCTTGCGATTTGCTGGCCTCAGCTGCCACGCGGCTGACAGCCCGTATTCCGCGTGCGTGTACAGATGAGTGAGCGCCGGCTTTTGTCCTCGTCTGTTTGCCCGAAATTGTACGGCCAGCCCGCTCCACTCCCTCTGGCCACGTTCTGTCTTTCTCGCTTTCCTTCTTCGCTTTTGCTCTTTGCGTCCGATCCAAAGCGCACCCATCTTTCCGCTCCAGCGCCAAGACGCTGCTCCTTCCACCCCCGCCTCGCGCCTCTGTCTTGTTCCTGGCCCACGCGCCAAGCGTGCGTCCCCGCCATTTGCTTCTGTCTCTTTCAGCCTACCTCGGCCAAGCTGCTCGTGCCAACAGTGTCCTCGTTGGCGTCGCTTGCCGCTTCGCACGCACCGCGCAAACATTGTGTGGAATCCGCTGCCTTTCACCTTCGGGCAGCCGCAGCTCCGCCCGCTTTGCCTCCTCGCCTCCTCCGTTCTACACTTGTCCTCTTTTTCCTGGTTGCAAGCCCACTACTTTCTAGCGCGCCTGGCCGCGCACCTTTTCTTTGGACTTTGTGAGTCGTTCGCTTCTTCCGCCACCTTATCCACTAGTGATTTCCTCCTTCCTTGTGTCTTCACCGCAATGCGATTTTCTTTTCGCGCAACCCACTTCCGGCCAGCGCCTCAAACCGTCGCCCAAGAGACTTCCTTGTGGGAAGCTTGCTCCTTCTGTTGGCAGTTCCCTCGTCTTGCTAATCCGCCGGTCGCCCCCCCCGGGCTAAGCGCTGCTCCGTCACTGGCCCCGTCATGCGCTGACCCCCCACCCGCGGAACGACCTTTGCACTGCTCGCGTGTTTCTCTCTTCCGGAACGTTGTTCCCTGAAGCGCGTGCGTTGCGGCCTGCGGTCCTGCCCTCCGCACGCGCAACTGGTCCATTCTTCTTGGCAGGCTGTCCACTGCTTCTGCGCGCGACCCGCTTTCCACGCTTTTCCGACTCGCGCTGCGTGTCGTTCCCCCCTGCGTGTTCCGCGATTGTCGCCCCGGAGCCAAGTCCCCCTGTTCGTCCTCATCGGCTTAGTGCTGGTGCGAGTTCGCGGCCACGCTCGCGTCCTTTGCCCTTGCATCGCGCTTGCGCCCTGCGCCCTGCGCCCTGTCTCGCGGCTCGCTGTGCGGGTTCGCTGCTCGGCTCGCTGACCGCGTTTCTTGTCCGCCAGCTTGTGACTCCTGCTTCCCCTGCCCAGGTCTCTGGCCCCTTTTCGGATCCCGTATTCCTGCGTCATTCCTGTTGCGCTGCTTTTTGTCCAGCGCACCGAGGCGCGTTGCTGTGCGCCCGAGCCGCAACTCCCCTCTGCTGTCCCTCGCGGTCTGCGGTTTTTCCTTCTCACGCCGCGTTTCGCGCGAGCTACCGACGCTCCTCTTTCGCCTGGTTGCGACTTCCCGGTGACCTTGTTTCGTCTTCATGGGTGTCGACTTTTTCCCGACCGACCGCGACCGCGGTCGACAGCCGCGTCTCTGGCCTGTTTTTGTGCTGGACGAGTGCCTTGTGTATCTCCGAGGCGCGTCACCGTGCGTTGCTGCGCGCGCGCCTTTTTCCTTCGCTCGTTTCGCCGTTCTTCGTTCGCGGGCGAGCACGCGAGGGCTGTCGTAGCGAGGCGTGTCTTGGGGCTGTGCGGCAGGCGAGGGCCCTCCGCCGGCTCAGACACGCGGGCGGCACAGACGGCTTCGCATCGTCGCGCCCATGCCGCGAACCAGCAGCCTGGCCAGAGGCGCCGCGCGAACATGGGCGCACAGCAGCGGCTTTCGGCGCGTGGGAACGAGACGGGCGTACACTGCTTGTTGTCGGCGAACTTGCAGAATTGCTAGGCAAAGTGATGCGCGGCCTCTGCTTGCCGCTGTTGGCATGTGCCTGTGCTCTGCTCTCTTTGAGGGAGGCGCTCGCAACAAACTACGCGGTGAGCAGCGAGAACGCCAAACTGGTCTGCGGCTTTTCGCAGGCACTGAAGGACTCGGCGAAAGGTCTCACGACGGCAGCGGTTTCGGTGCTAGAGCGCACGGCTGAGGCAAGCGCGGAGGCGGCAATCTTGCGCGGACGTCTGGCAGCGATGCTGAGGCAAGCACAGGGGCACGGCGGAGAGGTTGGGGGGGCGGCACGGGACACGGTGCAGGAAGCTCGCGCACAGCTGCAGGCACACTTGGCAGTCGCCGAGCAGCGGATCGCAACAGCAGGTCAAGACGCAAAGGCAGCCGCGCAGAAGGCAAACACATACAGCATGCAGGCCGCGAGGCTCGCGGGGCACATGGACGGCATGATCGCGATGCTCGCCACATGGTACGGCGGCAAGTCAACAGCGACCAGGAATGCCATGTGCATCGCGAAAACGCCGACCACAGTGCAAAAGTGGACAGGCAGGCTCCAGGGGACGACAACAGGAACACCGCAGGAGACCTCGCCGGTTGCCTGAAGGCGTTTGCCAACGTGGAGACACACGAAGAAGTTGTCAAGGGAATGACACGCACAAAAACGGAACTCATCATGAAGGCAGTCACGGACGGGCAGAAGGTCGCAGCACTCGTGGACCAGGTGCGGACAATAAAGCCATAAGCGCCGATAGCAACGCGACACACTTGCCCGCTGCTGAGTGCCAGCACGAAGGCGACCGGAACTGTCCTCTGGAACGGGGCAGCCAACAAACCGTACGTCAAGCTCGGCGGACTCTGGGCACTCAGGGGCGGATCAAACAACATCGCAATCGAACTCGACACGCGGGAACCGAAAGACGAGGAAGACACAGAGTGCCCGCGGACGAAAAACCTCGCAAGATAAAGAACGCAGCGCAGCACCCACTAGTCACCGCCGCAGTCAGCACCGGCACGCAGGCCAGGACAGCATAAACTCAGCAGAAGCAGCACTCGCGGACGCACAGCAGCAGCTCGCTCAAAATATCACCCTCACGGGAAAAGGAATCGAGGGACAAAGAACACTCGGGCAGTGGGTCACGTGGCTTGAAGGAACGCAAAGCGAAAAGGACGCGAAAAGGGCGACACAGCCACGCGAAAGCACCGCCGCGCGCAGGTCAGCACAGGGGAGCAACGGCAGCGCACAAAAAGAAACAGCAGAGCAGGGGGACACATTGGCGCAGGACAGCGCGACAGGGAGCGCAAACACGGGCAGCAACAGAGACCAAGCCAAGACAAGAACGCACGCCAGCACCACTTTGTCAGCACTCGCAATCGCACTCGCAGCACAACGCGGACACGCGTGAAGCAAAGAGAAACGGCCAGAAAGAAAAAGCAAGCAGACACAACGGCGCAAGCGCAGCAGCTTGGACAAAAGGAAAAGGAACAACGCACGGGGTGCACAGCGTGCTCAGCGTGCTCGCACTGCAAAACATGGAAAGCACCAACGGACAATTGCACAGGCACAGGAACAAACCAAGGTTTGATTTTGACGCACAAGCAAAGCGACACCACGCAAGGATGAGCAGCAAAGGCGAACCAGCTCGAAAGAAACCAAGGACACCGCACTTTGAACGCGCGACGCGGCAACGCGGCCGCAACGCAACGGCCAAACGCAGGGACGCACGAACGCACCGCGACAGTTTTCGAACGCATAAAGGCACCGGACGCCGAAACAGGAAAACCGGTGACGCGCCTCGGAACGCATTTTCGCCTTGCAGGTGCGAAGTCGAAACACCAAGCAAAGGACACGCACAAGACAGAAGCGAAGCGCGGCGGGGCACAAGAGAAGTAGGGAACGCAGCACGCGCGCACACATTGGCAGCACCGGGAAGAAGCACGCACAGACAAACAGACAAACGCAACTGGCAAGAGAACGCAACAGCGCAAACGCGCAGGAAAAACACGAAGACAAAAAACAACAACAAACACAAAGGCACCACACCGCAACGGAACGCGCAACGGAAGAAGAAGTAACCAATGTTTGGCGGAAAAAACAGGGCAGGCCAGCAGAAGAAAAAAGGGAAGCGAAAGCATTCAGCGGAACAGAAAAAGGAACGCACCAAAAAATGGTGTGGAAAAGCCGGGGGACGCAGGCATCAGCATGCAAGCGAAGGACAAGGCAAAATACACAAAACCACTTGCAACGCCACTTGGAGAACGCGGACGGCGTGCAGTTTAAAAAGAAAGGCGGGGAAGAAGACAAGCACCACAGGAGATCAAAGCCGAAAAAATCCAAAAAAAGGAATTCGGCCGAGAGAAAACGACAGGGCAAAAAAGAATGGAGAAAGGAAAAAAAGAGTAAAGTGAAGGATTTCAAAAAACACAAGAAGCAAAATAAATTCGTAAAAGAAACAAGGAAGCTTTTGCGAAGCGCAGGAATAAAAAGAAAAAGAAAAGAGAAAGAAAAAGAAGAAGAAAAAAAAAGAATAAAAATATTTAAAGAAGAGAAAAAAGCAACGAAACGAAAATAAAAAATCAAAAATATAAAAACAGGAAAAAAATGAGAAAACATAAAACTAAAAAAGAGTACTTTCAAATTTTTCAGGTTTTGTATTCTTTTAAATTAAACTAGTGGTTTAAATATGTGCTAAAAATTTGTTCAGTTTCACAAAATTCAAAATCAGTTGTACAAAAGAATTCTGAAAAATTGCAAATAAGAAAAAGGGAAGAGAGGAGAACCGTAAAGTAAAGTAGAAAAAAACAAAGTAGAGTAGCGCAAAGTAAAGTAAAGAAATAGGAAAATATTGTGCGCAAAAAAATAAACGAAATAAAAAAAAGTAAAGACAATGCATTCATTTAAGAATTAAGAATTTCAAAGATACGAAACAAAGGAAAACAAGAAAAAATTAAAAAAAATATCTGCAAATGTAGCATGCTTTCGAAGATCAACTAAAATTTTGCAACCTTCAAAGCACAAATCCGAATTTCATAGTTAAGAAAGATATCAGATCAAAACAATTTAGAATTTAAAAAAAGTGTGCATTTTTTCTAATTTCAAAAAAGCAGAAAATTAAACCATTTTAATCCGCCACGATCCATTGCTTTCTTTTGTCGCATATATTGGATGTAAGTTTCGGTAAAAAACAAAAAAATGAAAAATAAGTTAGTTTAAAAAATCGAGTCTTTTGCTAAGTTTTATTGGATTCAGTCGCTTCTCAAAAGTAAATTCTTTGTCGGTTTCGTCGTCTACTTTTTTTGCTAAAAAGTAATTTCCTACAATCTTCTTTTTTATTTCACATTTATTCCTTTTCAAAAAAAAATACAAAATAAATAAAAAATAAATAATAAAAATAAAATAAATAATATACCGAAAATAGAAATAAAATAAAAGATATAAAAAATAAATAATAAAAAAATAAATAATAGAAAATAAAAAGAAGAAAGTAAAATACATTCTTTTTCTATTGCTATTTCTATTTCGCTTCGTCTCCGTTCACTCCTCCTCATATTTTTCGTGCCTGAAAATTTTTATCACTCGCAAGGCAAAGCTTCCTCTGTAAATCTGCCGCCGTCCATGTCGTTAAATACTTTCTTGTTTCTTCGGCCGTGCGTTCCTCGATAGCAATCTATCTTCCAGTCACTTACGTCCTTTATCCTCGTAATTCGTTTCCCTTTACGTTAAATTTTCTTCAACGCTGACTGGCTTCGGTTTACCTTTTCGCCGTTTTTCTGCCGCGCTGTTGCCTTTCGTGGCGGAGCCTCCTTCACTTTACCAAAGAGTCGGCGTCGCACTCCTGCGCTTCCCTCTTTCCTTCTCTTTCCAAGTGGCTGTTATCTCGTAACTGAGGCTGATTCCATTTCCATTTCCTTTCCCTTGTTTTGTCCCTTCGCTGTCTGTTCACCTTCTCTCAAAAAAACTGTTCACCACGTTCTGCTCCTGTCAGTGCTGCTCCAAATCCCTTCGCTCCGCAGTGCTCTTCCTTAGCGCCGGCCCTCCTCCAGGCTGCCAAAACAGTCTTCAGCACCGCAAACTTTTCACTGCTGTCTCCGCCACGCCCACAAGTGTGTGCCCCTTGTGCCTGGTTTCCTCGCTGCACAAAAAGGTTTCCGTGCCCCCCTTCGCTGCGCGCAGCGTTTTTCCCATCACAAATCCGTTCCCCGCTCCCTGCTCCCTCACCTAATGTCTTCTTTCTCGCTTCCATTTCTTTGTTTGTCCTTCCATTGACCCTCACGGCCCCTCGTTACCTCCGCTGTCTATGTCCTTTCTGTGCCCTCTATTTTCCCGGCGCTTCCCCCGCAACGTACCCTCTGCAACGTCTTTTATCTCTCTTCGTTCGTCACCTCCCAGTCAAACCGTGTCCTCTCCGCTTGCTGTGTCATACGCTTTGGTTGCATCTACCCGCTGTCCTGTATCGCACTCGCTGTGTGCTTTTTCAGCCCATTCTCTGCCGGCGCCATCTCACGCTTTCGCGCATTTTGCACGACTTTCGTTCCTAGCTTCGTCACGCTGGTCACCGCCGGTGCGTTATAAGGCGTTACCGTCTTCCCTTTGCGTGCTCCTTCCCTTCCCTTTCTCTCTCCCACCGCATGCGTTTCTGTCTCAACACCGTTATCTTTCCAGCGAACACCTCTACCACCTGCTCGTCTCTCTCCACCTGCGCGTTCCATTGCATGTTCGTTTCCTGCTCCACCTCCCCCTCCCCCGCCTTCCCTCGCGGTGCTTTCGCCTGACTTCAGTTCGGCCTGCGCCTTATTCGTCAAAAGCCCCGCCCACCAAAGCAAACCACCGCGGTTAGCGTGTTTGTCCGGCATTGTTGTGAATATCTTTTATCCTTCCACTCGTCGTGCCGAACCTCTCACCCCCCGTCTCTTCTCTTCCACTGCATACAATCTTCTATTCTTTGCCTCGCCCTCCTTTTCGGGGTCTCGTCTCAGTTGTCTCATTTCCCGTTGGCCCTGCGTGCATATCCTGCAGCTGTTTTTTAGCCCCCGTCTTTCGTTCTCCTCCGTTCTTTTCTTGCCATTTCTCTTTTGTGCCCCCACCTTCCTGCGCGCCTGTGCCAGGCCTTCTTTTTCTTCCTCGCGTCTGTGCTACTTGTCCCCCGCTGTGCTGACCTCGTCGCGTCTCACGCTCGTCGCCCCTTTTCTTGCCGCGGCGTCGACTGGGAAGCAGTCTCGTCTGGCGGTGTCCCTCTCTCTCCCCTCGCCACTGTGCTCCCCACCTTCCCTGCCCTCCTGCAAGACTCACTTGCGTCTTTTCCATACCGCCCTGCTGCTGTGGCGCCACCTCCCGCGCTTCGCGTCCTCACCATGTTAACTCTCTCCGCGTGTCCGCTCGGTGCCCCTTGTGTCATCCCTCGTCGTCGCTCCCCCGCGTTGCCTTCCCCCTCTCCGCACGGTTCCTTCCTGTCCTCCCGTCCTCTTAGCCTCGCGATCTCCCATGCGCGTGTCTTTCCCTCCAAGCTCTCCGACCGCTAAGCTGTCGTACGCGTCATCTCTCATCCCACTCTCTGCGCCCCCTGTGCCCCCCATGTTTTCCTGCCTCTCGCGCTGTACTGTCTCGGCGTGTCTTGGTCCCATGCCTATACACCCCCCGCTGCTTCTTTCTCTCTCCCATGTCCCCCCTCTTCCTTCTCTCCTCGACGGTCCTGTATGCTGCCGCCAGTCTTTCTACCCTGCCTCCGCGCTACCGCACGCCCTTTGTCTCCACTTTCCCTCTCTCACGCACTCGTGTACAACCTGCCACGACTTTTCCCAAGCGCCTCCGCCTCCCTCTCCTCCTCGCTCGTGCAAACTGTTCGACTGCCGAACTGTGCGTCGCCTTGTTCTCCTTCCTTCGGCCAAGCACGCCTGTTCTCCTGCCTACCTTCCCCAGTGCCTCTTGTCGCTGTGCGGTAGCCTCACCTCCCCTGCTGTTTACCTTAGCGCGCGCCTTGCCGTAACCGATAAGCTCCTGCGTGCGCTTTTGATTTCCCTCTTCGCACCTATCGCGCCACACAGCGTTGTGCCAGTGTCCTATGTTCACGCTCCCATTCCCACACTCAGCCGCCTTCCCAGCGCCTGTTCGCCGGTCAATGCACGCGCATGCCGCAAGTCATGGCTGCCTCACTCGCGCCCCATTCTACCGCCTCAAAACCGTGCGGTCCCTTTCTCCACCGCCGCGCTTTTTCACCCTCGCTGCTGCACTCGCCAAAAGCCTGCTTGCACCAACCGCATGTCCCTCCCAGTGAACTGGTGCACTGCCCCTATCTGCGCACCTCTGCGAGTCCCCGCGTTTTGAGTCCACAGCGCGTCCCGGGTTCTTCCTCGCTCATTCGCGCCAGGGTTCTCCTTTTCCCGCTTCAGTTTCCGCCAGGGTATATCGTTTTCTCCGCCCCTCCCGGTCACTCCCGTTGTTTCCCGTGCCCCTCTTCTCGTATAGTTGCTTTCCTTTCCGCGTGCCCGGCCGTCTGTCCCTTCTTCTCCTCTTGTCGCGCACGCAAACCTCCTTTTGCATTCCAAGCACCGCAAAGGCCCACGTCTGCTATCGCGTCCTGCCTCCTGTGCTGTGTCCGCCCTCCAAACTTCGTCTACCGCTCCCCCGCGTCCTTGCTCCTTGCGTGCCCGTCTTCTGCGTCCCCGCTGCCCCCCTCCTCCTTTACCCTCTTGTCCGCCCGCGGCCTCTCTGCCCCTGCGCGGCTACTTTCAAAGCACTGCCTCTCAGTTCCTGTCGTGTTGGTGTCCCACTCTCTTGCTTCCAGTTCCTCTGTGCTCCGCGCAGTCGAATCTCCACCTCCCGAACAACTGCCTCGATCGACCCACTGCTGACGCCTGCACAACCTCCTGTGTGTCTACTTGCCCAAACCACCGGCATCGCACTTCCCCTCTCATGTTGTTCCCCTCGTTCCATCGTTTGCACATCAAATCCCCTGCCTCCCCTCTGCCAGTCCCGCGCGAAATTCGACCACTACTCGGCGCATGCCATCGCTGCTCTCAAAAACAAAAAACGCCCTGTTTCCCTGTCCGTTGCCGCCGCGCCTTCCTCTGGGTGCCCGATGTCGGGCCGTCCTTCACACCCTCTCTGCCGTCGCAACTGTTTCGCCAAAACGGATTAGTCTGTGTCTCGCTTCTCGCTTCACCCTTTTTTCCCTTCGCCTGTTGACGCTTGCCGGCGCGCACTTCTGACGCCTGTGCGCGCACCAGCTCCTTGTTAACTGTGTCTGCCTTCGCCCCCGTCCCGTTGGCTGCCTTGCTTTCCTTTCTTCTCTTCTCCGCGTTGTCCGCCAGAATCCCTTCGGTCGTGGTCTGTGTTCCTCTGTGTTCCGCTCCTTGGCATTGGCCCACTCCAAGTTATCGCCGCGTCAAGCGTCTCTTCCCTCTCTGCTGCTTTCCAACGCACCCCACCTTCACGACGTCCCACTACCTGCCTGTTTCCTCTTCCTTCCTCCCTTCACGCTGCCGAGTCGCCTCCAAAGTCACTCTTCCGCGCCCCTCCTTCCCCATGCGCGCCTCAGGCAAGCGTGTTTCCGTTCCCAATTGCCCGCGCGCCAGCGCACCTTTCAGCACCTCTGTCTGCTTTGGACCCCGTTCTCCCTTTCTGACGCAGCCCCTTGCGTCGGGGTTGTCCGGCCGTCCTCAAGCGTTTCAGGTCTCTAACCGTGCCAGCCAACCCTCGCTACTTTTCCCCGAGCACGCGGCCCCCTGTGTGTCGCAAGCCAGTTCCCCCTCTCGAGCATGCCCTGTGGGTTTGTCTTGTCTGCCAATTTCGCCGGCGCGGCCACGCCATTGTCAAGCGACTCACTTGTCCCACCGTCGCTCAGTCACCGCCACCTCAAGCGCGCCGTGCCATTCGGCACCGTCTTCCGCCGTGCACACTGCCCTCGGGCCGCGTGTTCGTCCACGTCCTTGCACCCGAGTCTCAGCGGAGCCTCCCCACAACCACCACAGTCTTTTTCTAGCACGCTGAGGCGTGGCCACCCGAGCTTCGACCTGAGGTGGGGCCGTCACGATCCCCTAAGTTCTGCACGTGCTCCTCACAAACGCCTTCAGCTTTTTCCCTTTATCGGCACGGACAAAGACAACACTTGCCAAACAAGGTCTCTCCCGCTGCACCGGCGCCTCCCACTGCACCCCATCACTGTTGCTGCACACCCCCCTTGTCTTTCCCGGCACTCTCATCGCACCTTTTCGCTTGCCCCTTCAATGTCCCTCGCGAACAGTGCGCGAACGCAGGTCACCCAATGCGTCCTTTGTCGCCAGCAAGTGCCTCTCAAGCAATACGCTCAACCCTTTCGCGCGCACTGCCTTTGTGACCCTCTTCCTCTGCTTCCACCGCTGCTTTTTGTCGTTTGTTCCCTCATCCCGTGGTCCCTTGCCATCGGCGTTCGTGCTCACTAAGCCCACTGTGTTCCGTGAAAGCCCTCGCGTCGAACAATCCTTCGCTCTCTTGCCCGTCCTGCCATCTCTCCGTCTCACTGCGTCCACCCTCCTTTCCTGTTCGTTCGCCAAAAAGCTGTACGTCAAGTTGTCTTACGCAAGTCTCGTTTCCTTTGCGTCTTTGCTGCCAGTGCCTTTCGGGTCCGTTCTCTGTTCCTTGCGATTTGCTGGCCTCAGCTGCCACGCGGCTGACAGCCCGTATTCCGCGTGCGTGTACAGATGAGTGAGCGCCGGCTTTTGTCCTCGTCTGTTTGCCCGAAATTGTACGGCCAGCCCGCTCCACTCCCTCTGGCCACCTTCTGTCTTTCTCGCTTTCCTTCTTCGCTTTTTGCTCTTTGCGTCCGATCCAAAGCGCACCCATCTTTCCGCTCCAGCGCCAAGACGCTGCTCCTTCCACCCCCGCCTCGCGCCTCTGTCTTGTTCCTGGCCCACGCGCCAAGCGTGCGTCCCCGCCATTTGCTTCTGTCTCTTTCAGCCTACCTCGGCCAAGCTGCTCGTGCCAACAGTGTCCTCGTTGGCGTCGCTTGCCGCTTCGCACGCACCGCGCAAACATTGTGTGGAATCCGCTGCCTTTCACCCTTCGGGCAGCCGCAGCTCCGCCCGCTTTTCCTCCTCGCCTCCTCCGTTCTACACTTGTCCTCTTTTTCCTGGTTGCAAGCCCACTACTTTCTAGCGCGCCTGGCCGCGCACCTTTTCTTTGGACTTTGTGAGTCGTTCGCTTCTTCCGCCACCTTATCCACTAGTGATTTCCTCCTTCCTTGTGTCTTCACCGCAATGCGATTTTCTTTTCGCGCAACCCACTTCTGGCCAGCGCCTCAAACCGTCTTCCTCGAGACTTCCTTGTTGGAAGCTTGCTCCTTCTGTCGGCAGTTCCCTCGGCTTGCTAATCCGCCGGTCGCCCCCCCCGGGCTAAGCGCTGCTCCGTCACTGGCCCCGTCATGCGCTGACCCCCCACCCGCGGAACGACCTTTGCACTGCTCGCGTGTTTCTCTCTTCCGGAACGTTGTTCCCTGAAGCGCGTGCGTTGCGGCCTGCGGTCCTGCCCTCCGCACGCGCAACTGGTCCATTCATCTTGGCAGGCTGTCCACTGCTTCTGCGCGCGACCCGCTTTCCACGCTTTTCCGACTCAGCGCTGCGTGTCGTTCCCCCCTGCGTGTTCCGCGATTGTCGCCCCGGAGCCAAGTCCCCCTGTTCGTCCTCATCGGCTTAGTGCTGGTGCGAGTTCGCGGCCACGCTCGCGTCCTTTGCCCTTGCATCGCGCTTGCGCCCTGCGCCCTGCGCCCTGTCTCGCGGCTCGCTGTGCGGGTTCGCTGCTCGGCTCGCTGACCGCGTTTCTTGTCCGCCAGCTTGTGACTCCTCTGTCCCCTGCCCAGGTCTCTGGCCCCTTTTCGGATCCCGTATTCCTGCGTCATTCCTGTTGCGCTGCTTTTTGTCCAGCGCACCGAGGCGCGTTGCTGTGCGCCCGAGCAGCAACTCCCCGCTGCTTTCCCTCGCGGTCTGCGGTTTTTCCTTCTCACGCCGCGTTTCGCGCGAGCTACCGACGCTCCCCTTTCGCCTGGTTGCGACTTCCCGGTGACTCTGTTTCGTCTTCATGGGTGTCGACTTTTTCCCGACCGACCGCGACCGCGGTCGACAGCCGCGTCTCTGGCCTGTTTTTGTGCTGGACGAGTGCCTTGTGCATCTCCGAGGCGCGTCACCGTGCGTTGCTTCGCGCGCGCCTTTTTCCTTCGCTTGTTTCGCCGTTTTTCGTTCGCGGGAGAGCACGCGGGGGCTGTCGTAGCGAGGCGTGTCTTGGGGCTGTGCGGCAGGCGAGGGCCCTCCGCCGTGTCAGACACGCGGGCGGCGCAGACGGCTTCGCATCTTCGCGCCCATGCCGCGAACCACAAGCCCGGCCAGAGGCGCCGCGCGAGCATGGGCGCACAGCAGCGGCTTTCGGCGCGTGGGAAGGAGACGGGCGTACACGCTTGCTGTCGGCGAACTTGCAGAATTGCTAGGCAAAGTGATGCGCGGCCTCTGCTTGCCGCTGTTGGCATGTGCCTGTGCTCTGCTCTCTTTGAGGGAGGCGCTCGCAACAAACTACGCGGTGAGCAGCGCGAACGCCAAACTGGTCTGCGGCTTTTCGCAGGCACTGAAGGACTCGGCGAAAGGTCTCACGCAGGCAGCGGTTTCGGTGCTAGAGCGCACGGCTGAGGCAAGCGCGGAGGCGGCAATCCTGCGCGGACGTCTGGCAGCGATGCTGAGGCAAGCAGCGGGGAGCGGCGGTGACGTTGGGGGAGCGGCACGGGACACGGTAAAGGAAGCTCGCGCACAGCTGCAGGCACACTTGGCAGTCGCCGAGCAGCGGATCGCAACAGCAGGTCGGGACGCAAAGGCAGCCGCGCAGAAAGCAAACACATACAGCATGCAGGCCGCGCGACTCGCGGGGCACATGGACGGCATGATCGCGATGCTCGCCACATGGTACGGCGGCAAGTCAACAGCAGCAAACAATGCCATGTGCATCGCGAAAACGCCGACGGGAAGCGCGCAAGTGGTTGAACGCCACCAACATGGTGCAGATGGCCATAAAAATACGACGGATCAACTACATAGTTGTGTGCCGGCGCGCAGACATTGTGTTCGCATGTTTCCATCGCTGCCTTTGCGGCCGATGCGGCCGGGACAACGAACGCCCATCTGTTTGTGACGTCACGCATGGGAAAACGAGTGCTTTTACGGTGCCATATTTGACTGCGCACATTCACTCACGCGCTTCATATCGGTCTCCACGGCGCACCGTGTGTGGGAAAAGCGCATTTGCAGCGTATTCTTTTACGGCGTATCGAGTGATGCTGCGGTGGCACAGCGTCATGCGGCCTGCATTCATTAATGAAAGAGCGCCTGTGACTTGCGGAGTCAGGAGGCACAAACGCGTGTAGGTGAATAGCCAACGTAAGTCTCTTTTGCACTTCGACGGACTGCCGCACAACCAGGGAGCTGCTGACGAGTGCGGGACTAGTGGGAGCACTACGCGGCATGGTATTCTCTCATATCTCTGCTTTTGATCAAAGGAGACTTTTATTACTGGGGTGGTGTGCGTGCGTGCACGCATTGTGAGTTGCCCGCTGCAGTATCCTCGAGCTTCGCATTTCTTCGAGCCAGCGACTTGTAGTGTGGCAAGCTGCTGCGTGGCTTAATTCGTGTTTGCTGCGCTGGCAGTGTGTTCGTGACAGCCGCGCGACGGGGATTTGTGTGAACCGGCCGTCAGCAGAAGTGTGAGTGGCAGCTGGTGCGCTGTGCGTTAGGTCTGCGTAGCGCGCTTGTCTTGTGGCGCATCTGGAGGCTGTTATAGTGCAGCTGTTGCGCAAAGCACTTGTGTCGAGCGCGCTGTGTGTTGTACAAGTTATTGTTCGACTGCTGTGCTCGCCTCCATACTTGTGCACTCCACACACCCCTGGTGAACACATGACGCTTCGCCCATTCAGTGCGTCCGTCCCCGCACCAACGTCTTTGCTTCTTTCTCGCCCCACCACTGACTGCTGCACGGATGCCCCCTTTTACACAATGTTTTATTGCATTCACTTGACCGTTTGTGTCTTTGCTGTTTTTCCTACACCAGTTTGTTGATTCTAGAGTGTTCTTCCGCGCATACTCGAAGGGAGCTGGTCAATGTAAGGTATACCGTCGCAGGCATGGCCGTGTGTGGACAGCGTATCAAAAAGAATTGAGTGTGACGTTGTAGGCGATCCTCCCTTTGAGCGAGCGCGTTTGGTGGGCGTGCCTGCTTCGCGCTGGACGCTGAACAGCCGTGTGATTGGTGTGTTATTGGATGGTGCTCCACCACCTAATGAGGTGTTGTCGAGTTTTTTTCTTAACATTGTTCGCTATCAGGGAACTGATATTGACGGCGACGTGAAGGCGTACGTCGTGATCCAGCGACCGGAGCGGTTCATTCCCGATGCGGACCTGCGTGAGATGATCTTGAGCCTTACCGAGTGTCAAAGCTGCGCGCTCGTTTTCAAGGCTGTTCCACTGCTCAGACGAAAAGGAATAACGGTTCTCCTTCACCGGGGCGGTGCTAATGAAGACACAGACGGCAAGCGCGTGGTGAGAGCTGAATTGGCGAATGACTGGCTGTGGAACACGGTCTGTGGCCTTCTGGATGACGCGTATAGTGCTCCCAAGGACGCTGAGGCAAGGGAAATGGAGAAGGGAAAGATAAAAGAGATGGAGTGGGCGAGAGTTGAAGTGGAGGTAGTTGGAAATGCCGGAAAGAGCGCAACAGTGCCGGTAATCCCTGGCACCTTCGAGTCCGTGGTGAATGCGAGGTGGAGCCACGTGTTGTTTGGTGGTACAAGCAACCCGCTCGGCATGCGCGTTGTTGACGGCCTTCCAGAATATGTGTGGTCATATAATGAGGTGAATTGCAATCCATCGCCGCTTGAGGACGACAAGCAGGTACCTCGGAATGGCAACCTTGAGATTATGGTGCTGTCGTCCGAGGACGGTTGGCCGTACACGCAATTCAGGAACGAGACACGAAGTGTTGACAACAATGCTGAAGTAGGGAGAGGCGGAGTCTTCAAAGCACCGAGGAGCGAGGACGTGTACATTCGCCGCGAGGTAATGCGCGTGTGGTACATTGTGGAAGAGCAAATGCGTGCATGGTATCTAGAAAGGAAGCTTGTGAAACCCAGGACGTGCATTGTGGTTGGCACGCCTGGCATTGGCAAGTCATTCGCGTGCGGCTCCTTCCTGCTCTATAAGCTGCTTCACTACGATGGTGGGCTGCTTGACGTGGTGGCGTACTTTGTTCGTGACGGCACTTACGTGATACACAACGCGAGACCCGGCGTGCCCGGACGCGTGGTGAGGTATTCGGACCAGATCACTGCTGTGTTGAAAATTAAGAAGATGGCATATTGTAAAAGAGGCTTTGTCATCGTGGACATTAGTGAAAAGGGAGAGGTTCCCTCCAGAGAGCTTCCGACAAACTTTTGGCCCACCGTTGTTCTGACGTCGCCCGACATAAACCACTACGATTCGTGGATGAAGGAGAGGAATGGTAAATTGATTTATGTGAACTGTGACGACGAGCGTGACCTGAAGGCGTTTGTTGCGTGGCAAAAGCTGTTTCCACTGGGTCAGGATGCGGGCATCACAGATGAGCTCTGTAAGGAAATTTCCGATGAGTGGAAGCGTGTGAAACAAAGAATTGAACAAGTTGGCCCACTACCGCGCTTCGTGTTCAGTCCTTGGTCGATTGGCCCGTGACTCAGTCAGATTGATAAGGCGGTTGGTGGAATAACTCTGAATAACAAGGGACAGTACATGGACATTCTGAGGATGAACAGAGAGTGGCAATCTGACCATGTATCAGATAAGCTTGTTAAATTGGTTCATGTTCCTGAAAGCGTAGACAGCGAGACATACATGTGTGCTCCCCTGCCATCGGATATACGCGAAAAAGTTCATTGGCGAATGCTCCAGATAGTGAAAGAGAACTGGATGCTGCTTGGAGGACTTGTGTCTGCAGACTGTCGTTCAGCTGTGTTGTTGGAGTTTTTGCCGTTTGATGCTTTTTGCTACACAGACGTGACAAGAGCTGTTGTTGATAAGCTCGTGTACCTGCAGCGCAACGGCGAGGAACGCAAGAAGAAGAGCGCGCTTGCCAAGTTCAACGAGAAGCAGCTTCGACTGCAAAGCAGCGAGTGCCTGGGAACGGCGGAGAATAGCACCGTTAAGAAGTGCAAGTGCTACGTGCTGTACAAACCGTCTGTTGACAATTTCCCTGTGGCTGACGGTTTGTTTTTTGTCGAGGGCCACGGCACGTCAGGCGAGAGGGCTGCGGTGCGCGCAGCACATAGTTGTGATGCCCATCAGCCGAAGACCATTGTCCTGCTGCAGGCAGCAAAAGCACGCAGCCACCACACCGAGACGGGCAAGCTGCTGAAGCTGAAGGCCATTCTGAGGCATGAGTTCAGAGAGTGGGTCGATTTCTCCAAAAACATGCGGTGGGAGATTGTGTACGTGCAGCACCCCGACACGCAACTGTTTGAGAGACGGCAAAGGTGTGATCGCACGATTGTTAATAAGCGTGTTGGCGAAACCAGAGAAGAATATAGAGCGAACAAGACTGCGCATGATGCCGAACAAGTCTTTTGGGAGACGGAAGTGGACCAGTACGCTGTAAAAGTTGTCGATACTAAAGTCGTGGCGCTCTTCGCTTGCTTCAACACACGCCCCCCTTTGTTGAGCTCACACAACAAGACGCGGTAATTAGGGGCATGTTCTGTTGTTATTGTTTGTGCTTGCTTTTCAACCAGAGTGCCCTCGCCCTCAGCGGAACAAGCTGGGACACAAAGTGATCTTGGCGTGTACACATTGCTGTAGTGGTGCTAGGACAAGTAGTGCATGCAATTTTGTTTCTATGTTAGCTTTAGGGACTACTTGAAAACGTGTGAGGCAAGGAGCGCGTGCCAGGAGTTTGTGTTTCCCGAGTAGCGAGCGGCATTGGGATAACTTTTCAAAGATATGTACTCTCCTTTATCTAAGAATGCAGCCACTGATTATGCACTCGCTACGCAAACAGTGGTACTTGGGCCTAAACATATTAGCATATTATTTTTCAGTAAAAAGAAGCCTATACCTGATGTATTTTGCCGTAAATCTTTTTAAACCGCCTTGGTAACGTTTTACAATTATCACCTCACCAATGAAAACTTTTACTCTCCCCTTCGTGGTGTTATTGTCCACGGATCGAGTTTTTAACGAAACCCGCTCATCACTGTCCACCCTCGCACGTGAGGGGAGGTAAACTACACTTTCTTACTTCTCCCTTTTGTCAGTCATAGTTTTCAAACACTTACCTCTAGTAATGAATTAGTTTTTTCCCCCTCCCCCGGATTGTGGGGCATTGCCTAGTTAAGTGTTAGTTTAACCGCACTTCCTTTCGTTTTTTATTTTTTATCGCAATCGAGGGTTCAGTAAGCAATTGTCCATTCTCTCTGAAATGGGCTTTCTGACCGTGCTTCAGCAAGATGTGTGACTTTGAACGCTGTTGAAGAGCAAAAGGCCACTGAGAAATGTTGAAGTGTTAAACAGTTGGATTGTGTCTGCGGTTCGTAAAACAGCTGTGAGAGCCTTACCCAGTGGCTGGCAAAACATATGCTCCGTTTTTTTTAGTTCAGGACCTGCCAATTTCAACGCACTCCGTGTGTGTCCAGACGAGCGGCGGAGGGCGCAACCAATAAGAGACCTTGCGCAGGCGCATAAAGGTTGAGCATCACTTTTAGGCGCAGTCCTGTTCTGTCGGGCACTGAGTGCACATCGCGACCGCTAGTCACGCCGGCTACTGTTGTGCGTGAGCCTCCGCCAACGATGCGGCAGCGCACCTCTCCGTGTGCAGTGGCTGTCGTATGGACGTCAAAAAAGGCAGGAACAGTGCTCTGAGCAGGTAATTTGTGTGCGTTCGGCGGCGGAGGCCACAGCCTCCCTGCCATTAAACTAGCGGATGCAAATCCAGGAAGCGCTATGCAGAAAGTGCGATATGCTGCTGGCAAAAGTTCGTTGCGTGATACCGCTGTTCAAAGGAAGATTCTTCGATTTGCCAGTAGATGTAACAGAACGTACTTTCAGTACGGTAACAAGAGGACTTCTTTGGCTGGTTTTTGGTGAGGAAAGCGAATTGCCGTGAAAATAAACCAGGTGCCTCTTGTTTTCCTTTTCCTGCCCTTCAGAGGCGTGAGTGGACACACGTAATTAATGACGAGAGTGGTGTACTTTGGACTGATAGCCAGGCGTCTAGTTGTTATTAAAAATGTGGTGAAGCGGCAACGATGCGTTGGTTGTGTTTCCCTCTGCAATAGCGTTTAGGTGTTATGGATCAACGTGCCCTGAATGTACCTAAATGCGTCATCGCTGCTATGACCAGAATGCGCGGTGTTGGCGAGTTAAGGTTTGTTGTAGCAGATGATGCCACAGCACTCCGCTCTCTTTCGTTGAGTGATTGGTGGGGCGGGCTTGGTGTTGCGTGGCGTGCAGACTATTGCTTTGTGGCTAAGGAGTTAGTGCTTGAGCACGAAAGTGTCGTCGAACCTGTTAGAGGTGTAGCAGAGCGCCGTGTCTAGGTAGCACACGTGCATGTGTCGCGATGGGTCGCCCAGGTGCTGTGTCAACTCCGGTGTATTTCGACCACACAAGTGCTGAGGTGTGGTGCGATGCCATCCGCTTTTTAAAGCGACACGCAGGCCATGCCAATGGGACGTGAATGTTAGTTATTGCACGTCCTATGGGCGAACAAGTGCGCTTTGGAAACTTTGGTGGGGCAGCTTTGTCGAATGTATGGAACAGCTCTGTGCACCGCGCCGCTGCAAAGTTAGCAAGATAAGCCCAAGTGGAAAGAAACAGTGTTGTAAGTGAGAGGTATGAATCGATGGTTGCTGCAATGAAGGCGTAGCAGTGGCTGACGTTTGTAACGCCTGGGGTTTTGTGGTGCAGTTGGGTGACGCTTGAACAGACAAAGGTGGAAATGACGCCGACGCGTTAACCAGCGTGCGGGCGCATGTGCAGCTGTACGCGCTGAAACTGCACTAAACAAGTGATTAAGTTGCATGTCTCAGCGTTGAACAAGGCGCTTCCTAGCTCCTTCCCACTGCGCAGTGACTAGTGGTGTGGAGCAAAGGATGATGAGTCGTATGGAGGCATTGTCGTGACTATTGCGCCACAAACATGGCATAAAAAAATAGAGCAGCATCAAAGCATTCAAGTGTAGCGAACGCTGGTGCACGCGCTACCTGTAGACCAGATGCGTTCACTCTAAAGGCGGACAGCAGGCAGGTACCGGCACTCGGCTTCAAGTGCTGTTTGCTAGTTTTCCAGCATGCAGCACGCTGAGAGCGGATAGAGGGGAGTGAGCCATATGAATAATTGGGCTCGTGCGTGAAAATGCCGTTTTTTTTTTGTGCACTCTGTGCCTCAGTGTAAGACTAAGTGAGAATGATTATGTGCTATCGGAGCAGAGGTGCTATCATCACCCGCTTCATGTGCTTGAGCCGCGCTGTGCGAAAGTGTTATGTGTTTTCCTTGATTTCACACATGTGATGACATACAGGCTAGTGGGTGTGTGGGGTGATGTCGTGCCACTTGGCACTTTTCCCGATTAGGTGTCCCGAACGTGTCGATCCCACAGCATGCAATAGAACAGCGGAGGCAGCTGTGGGCGATGCAACACGTGCATTTCGTCCGATAGGCAGATCTCCATCGCTCATTCGAGGTTTCTCTTCACGTGGAGACCACGTAAGAATTTGTGACAGCGCGGCTGTTTCTGTGACACGATGCGGCACTGCTGCGCGCGCCACTCGCGGAGTGGGACGCAAGTGCCTTTGGTACCATAAGACAGGTACGCCTTCCGCGCTGCTGCAGGGATGTGTGAAGCGCAGTGTCAGCTATGCGGATGGGGTGATGGGCTTGATCATCAAAGGCTAAGCGTTTCAGCTCTGAGGCGTGTATCGTGCAGTGCTGCGTTAAGATGAGGACGCCAAGTAGATGCTGGCACTGATGCGTGCTGAGTTCGCTATCTGGTGCTCACTTGGCAACGGTTCTTTGAGCACCACTACCTTTACCTTGTGGTGGTCTTATTATTATTATTTTATTATACACGCTTGCATTCCTCGAGTCTTCAATTGTCTACCACTTTCTTTGTCTCTTGACTGTTTAGTCATATTTCGCTACTAGGTAGTAAATATTTGTGACTGATCAATTGAGCGGGGCAGGTTGTGCAATGTCAAGTGTAAGTGGTTTGCATGATGAGCGACCACGCCGACGCTCCCGAGTAAAGAGTGAGGTTGCCGCACCAGAAGAGTCTGTGGTGGCGCCGACAGCACATTTCCCAGCTGTGCCGCCGTGGACGCTCGACAGCAATGTGAAAGATGTTTTATTGCGTGGCGCTTCACCCCCCGAGAATGTGAAGCTGAGTGCCTTTTTGAGGACAGTTGGAGGGGGTTTCGTTTCGACTGAGGATGTTTATATGAGCTTTTTTATTTTGGCGCCGCAGAAGTACATTCCAGACAAGGAGCAGCTAGCGAAACTTGTAAAAACTTTGGAGTGTACGGCGTATGAACTTTTTTACATGGTCGTTCCCTTCTTGGAGAGGAAAGGAATATCAACTCTCCGGCATTGGGCAGACCGCGGACGCGGTGTCAGGCCTTCTCCGAGTGACAATATAAGAGATGATATTTGGAATGTTGCCACTGTCAGGCTGAATAAGGCGGCGGATTCTATAAAACGACCCATACCGGACCACGATACATTGGTGCATCGTACGCGTGAGGCCTTCTTGCACGGTGACGCGACAATAGTCCTTGTTCGTAAGCTCAAGTATCTGGGGCGCGGTCCGTGGGACAGTAAGAAGAGCGCGCTTGCTGAATTAAACGAGAGCAAGCTTCGACTACAGTGGAGCGAGTGGCTGCCAACGGCTGGGAATGGCTTCATTGGTAGGTGCGAGTGTTCGGTGTTGTACAAACGGGCTGTTCCCAATTATCCTGTGGTACACGGTCTCTTTTTTGTCGAGGGCCACGGCACGCCAGGCGGAAAAGCCGTGCAAACCTCTAGCTGCCGCGACGTGGGCCATAAGCCAAAGACCATTGTCCTGCTGCATGCAACAAAGCAACGCAGGAACCGCATCACGACGGGTGCGCTGCTCAATTTAAAGAAAAAGCTGAAAGATGAGTTCGAAGACTGGGATGATTTCTCCAAAAACATGCGGTGGGAAATCGTGTACGTGCAGCACCCCGACACGCAACTGTTTGATAAGCGGCAGCAGTGCAAAGTCACGGAAGTTGAGAGAAAAGATAACGAGACCGACGAACAACACAAAGCGAGAAAGATTGCGCATGACGCCGAGCAAATCTTTTGGGAGACGGAAGTGGACCAGTACGCTGTGAAAGTGGACAACGCTCTGCTCAAGAGCTTATCGTCTGTCTTGACTCAAGGTGACGTGTGTTGAGCGCACAAAACGAAACGTGACAATTAAGAGCATGCGCCACTGCCGCTGCCACTGCCACTGCTCGCGTTTGTTTATCGAAAAGCGCTCTCGCTTCCAGAGGAATAAGTCGTAGCGCAAAAGTGGTGTGCACATGAACCTATTTTTATTGTGGCGTTAGGACAAATGATCCCTAAGACATGTTTTTTTATTTCTTAGTTTATATGGGTGCTTGCAACGGTGAACGGCTTGGAGCACGTGCCAGGCGTGGCGGTAGTGGGCGCATTCCGAGTAGCGAGAGGCAGTGAAATATCTTTGCCAATAAATTTACCCTCCTTTAGCTAAGAATATCGCCGCCATGCCTGCGCCCGTCGTTCAAACAGCAGTTTCCGAGCGTTTAACCTTTAGTGGATTAATTGATGTTAAACATAATCCTCGAGCTATTGATCTCCCTCCTGTAAATCTTTTTGTTGTAGTGGTGTTTGTGTGCAACGTCGTATTGAGGCAGTTGATGAAGACTAAACCAATTCACGTCCTTGAAGCCATTAAACAAACTCTTTTGATACAAAGCGTTAAATAGACTGTTTGCACCCTTTTCTAGTCTTTCTTTGCTTTTTCGAACTGGAAAGCAAGATTTTCATTGGTACATCACAATTAATGGTTGCGTGTTGGTTCAGAAGGCCGTGGGCATTGAAGCTTATAGGAGCTGTGTATTTGCGTCTGCTGCGACAGGGCAGGTGTCCGCGCACATGTTCACAAGGTGTAGCAATAATCGTATTGACAATCGCATGAGGGCGTGGTGTTAGTTTAAAGTTTTTTTTTTTTTTTTTTGGTGCTTGGAGAAGCGATGGGCAGCCGCAGCTTCCAGATAAATCTTTGCCAGCTGAATGACTGTGGGCGTT
This sequence comes from Trypanosoma vivax, assembly GCA_021307395.1. Taxonomy (NCBI): domain Eukaryota; phylum Euglenozoa; class Kinetoplastea; order Trypanosomatida; family Trypanosomatidae; genus Trypanosoma; species Trypanosoma vivax. The sequence continues at coordinate 4,936 of SOPI01000620.1, read as the reverse complement.
ACCAGTGGTGGTGTAACAGACTTTTCGTGGGAATGGTGCCGCAAAGGACTCGGACCTTTGAGCGCTTGCTAAGCACTTGCCTCGCAGGAAACGTGGGCGCATGTCACTTGCGGAGTGAGAGTCCGTCTTGGAACTTTCCACACGCTTTGTGAGTGCGTGCGTTTGTGCATTTCGCTGGTTATTAGGCGGGCACCAGTTTCTGTGTTACACACGCCATCGCTTTAATTGAGAGGGGCGCGATAGCGAGGCAGCTCGCTGAATAGCCATGTGCGTCGCAGCGCGTGCTGCTTTGTCTCTGAAACCCAAAGCTTTCGGGCGACACAACATGTTGCTTGTAAGCAATATCTTCTTTAGACCCTGTACGTTCCGCTATGTTCCGCCGATGTGCCAGCGATACGAAAACTGTGGCCCCGTTTAGTTTGTCTCTTTGCATGTGCGCCATCCTTCACTCCTTTCTTATTTCGAAAAGCTTTTCTGCTTCTTGAAGCGCGCTGGTGTGGTGCGAACCATATCCATGAACGACGTGCGCCGTGATAACCGACTAGTAAAAGACTCTACATTGGTGTGACGTTGCATGATAATTTGTACTTTCATGTCCAAGTGCCCTGCATTTACGTTTAAATCCTGCTCTTCCCATTGTTATGTTTTGCATTATCTGAGGTTCAGCATGCAGATTTATTTTCAACTCGCGAGTTTCCGAATGTCGTTTCAAACCGTTCCGTTCGCCGTGCTGCGTGTCGTTCTGTCTGGTGGTATCATATCTTGTTTGGCGTTACCAAGGTACCGCGTTTGATTGCAAGGTGTTGAAACAAACCTTTGCGTGCGTGGGACTATTGGCATTTGAGCTGCGCTTTTTTGTATTTATTTGCATAGTTCGCACTCTGCCTGCTATAGCTTCGCTGTGGAATGCAATGCTGCAGGAGGGACGCCCTCGGTGTGATTTATTGAAAGCACCGGATGTCCCAAATCATCGCCTGGCACGCTAGCGTTTCATGCACTGTGCGAGTTGCTTACTGAGGTGCTTTCTTGAAACCCTCAGTTCCCCATGCCTCCTATGATCCGTTTTCTTTACGACGCACATTCTCGGCACGGTGTTTTGTCAAATTCTGTTGGGCGGCATTCGGAGTCCAATAGGGTTGGTGTCCCATTCACTTAAACAGTGTGTTCATGCCGTCTTTTGTTTTGTCCGTTTGTTAACGACACACTGATTAAATTAGTGCTCCAATCTCGCTGCTGATTCTGAGAATCGGTCTCTTTGCGACTTTTTCAGTGGCTGTATTCCTTGTGCATGTGCTGTTGCGAAGTGGTCGTGCATGGTATCGCAGCACTGCACCGCTGTGCCTTGACTTGTTTGCGTGGCCTGGCTGCGTGTCTCCCTTTTCCTCCATGTAAAGTTGGGGCCTCATTTCATGGCGTCTTGGTCATCCTTTTTCGGACCCAGTTCCCTTGCACATATTCCTTAATTTGACGAGACGTTGCCAGCGTGACATTCGTGCCCGTCTTTCCGAGACATTTCTGCCCAAGTAGCGCGTCAGCTTTGAAGGACGATGCTTCGAAATGTCGTTGTGTATTGCGTGATTCCTTTGAAGCCAAGTGTAAAGTGGTGTATGCGATAACAAAAGTTGTATTTTTTTTTTACGGAAGCGCTGCTTTTTCCGTAACGACTTTCATTAACTTGTTACTTTTTCAAAGTCCGCGTTCGCAGTGTTGCTGCCGTGCCCTCCGTGTTTCCCTTTCTAGGGCTCTGTTCAGTTGTAAAAAGGTACTCGTACATGGTTAATATTTATCGAAGGTCCTTTCATTCGCTTAAGCTATAATTATAAAGGGAAGCTCGCGGTGCACATCTTTTTTGTGCGTGAGGTAACGGGAGATGAGCGGTGTGCTGCTCAAACTGCTCACCAATTTCAAATTCTTGGCGAAAAACGGGGAAGGCGATATGTTTGTTTTTTTGTTTTTTTAGCCTTTGGGAAATATAAAAAAAACACAAAAAAACCGACGCTCATGTACAGCAAGGTCGGAACACTCTCAAGAAGCTTCAGGCGCTAGTCAATAAAGAGTGTGCCGAAGAGTCGAATACAGGATCAAACTGCAAGTATAAACTAAGACAGTGAAATTTAAAAGCATAAACAGGAGAGGCGTTGAGCATAGAAGAACTAAACAGAAGACAATGAAACAAACTGGGTTAGGGAAGGGTGTGGTTGAGTAACGGGGCCGAGGCTGTGGACAGGCGCGCGCATTCAAATGGAGCGAGGGGACTGTAACGAAACCCTAACCCTCCCCCCCCCAACCCCGCCCGGCCCCCCAACCGAATAAATATAATGAAAAGTAAAATGACAGCGCCCATAAGCGAAAAACACTATTCAGCTTCGGGAAGAAAAGGCGAACCGATATCTGATCATCAGCATCCTTCCCTCCACTTTGCTCCGCGAAACTAAGCGGATCAACTCCTCACGCCCAAATTCCCCAAAAAGCCCCTCACAGTTGAAAACGCACTGGGCACAGAAAAAATTCTAACACAGTTTCCAGCATGTTTTTTTTTTGATTCAGTCTCGTTTCCGTCACTCCCGTGATTTTTCGCCACACTGTCGTTTTGCGGACGTTTTTAAAAAACCAAGCGGCCTAAGCACGACCGAAATGAAATCATTGATTTTTTCAGTAATTTTCGATATTCGCAAAGTCAAGTGCTCATAATGACATCTTGGGAAGAGGCGGTTAAAAAAACGAATTGCGAAAATTGAAGAAAAACGGTACGCACCCACACAAAATTAACACTTATGCATGTTCAATTCTCCAAAAAAGCATTTTCTCAGAAATTCATTATTTAAATCTGGGCACGTCGCGGAAAACGTTTCAATGTTTTTGGCGCATGCGTGTACCTTGGTTCGACTTCTGCTCCACGCATTTTTTCGGTGGTCGCTTCGAGGCCCGCTAACCACTTTTGGCTCACAACACTTTCCAAGAAGGTGGATGTTCAATTCCTAAAAAGAAACGTTTTATCCTACTCAGCATTCGGTGGTGCAAATCGCAGGATTGGTAAGCAGCACATTAAAGTCGCAACTCGTACAGGTTCAGTTCCCAATGTCAAAACTATTTTTAAAAAAAAAATGGGTAACCTGCTTAGCCACTTTTCCATCACACTGCGTCGCGACATAGTTACGTGTTCGGTTCCCAAAGACAGCACTTTTCGCGCGAAAAAACCTGCTTAGCCACTTTTTTTCGAATGAATTCGCGCGAAAGTCACAGGTTCGGTACTACAGGTGAAACAAATTGTGCATTTTCAGACACAAAAATTCTAGCACAAAATCAATTTTTCAAAAAGTTGTCACCTAGAATTTTTTTTTCGATGAGATTTCGATTGTCATTTTTAAAACTGAGTGTCAGATTTGATTCCGGCGGTGTTGTCGCATTTTATTTGTGTACGGATTTCATTCCGAGGACCTGTTTTACGCCATGATCCATATATCGCCGTATGGTCCGATGTTTTCGGAACGAGTCCGCGAGGCGTTCCCGGGCGAGTTCTTTGCCTTTTGAACTTTCATTTTCAAAGCGGGGGTACAGGATTAGTGTTTTTTGCCTCAAAAATTCAATTTTGCACACTCGATTTGCATTTAGTCTCAATTTTCGGCGCGTTCCGCACCTTGGAGACAATTTTGGACAAAGGGAAGGCAGGGTCCATCCATATTCGCCTGGGGGCCGAAGGGGGTAGGTCATACCCGGTTTTCCCCGTTTTTTTTTTTGGTACACTTGCCCGTTCTCGCGTGTCCTGAGGTCAAATCGCGTGCTGATTGCTGCATTTTGCGTGTACCAAGGTTTTTAGGCGTGTTTTAACAATTAGTTTCCAAAATGGCGGTTGGTTTGGCCGTTGATTGCCGTTTTGGGCCGTTTTCGGGCGCTCCGCGACCGCTCTTTGGACCCCTACAGGCAGATGCTAGATTTTGGATATTGTGCCGTTTTCATTTTTAGTTTTGCGAACAGAATATCAGAATTACCCAAACAGGGCCCTGTCTTTTCAGTTTGAATGTCAGTTTTGAATCGTGACATCATTTTTTAATCCTTTTAACCGATTTTTGGTGATTTTTGACCATTTTTTTTATTAAAAATTGGGTCAAAAAATCGCTCATTTCTGAGATTCGCCATAATTTTTGCCTTTTATTTTGGTAACCAGTGACGATATTGAATTCTAGAGCGCAATTACAATTTAATTCCATATTTTGTTTGCAACGGGGGACCTTTTTACGCGGGATATCCGGCCATCAAATTTGGACACCTTTTGCGGACCCCAAAATTCCGGGAGGGTCGCCTCGTTACCCCCCTTGGACCCCTTTTGGGCGCCCGAGGGCGGTTTCTAGATTTTGAATATCGTGTCTTTTTCAACGCTCGTCGGCGTCCAAAAATAGCAAACCGACCAAAAAACACCCTGTCTTTTCAGCTTGAATGTCAGTTTGGGCGCGGAAAGTCGAATTTACACCCATTCTTGCCCGTCTAATTTGCTCATTTTTCTTCATTTTTGTCCATTTTTGGCCAAAAAATCGCTCATTTCTGAGATTCGCCATAATTTTTGGGCGTTATTTTGGTAACCAGTGACGGTATTCAATTCAACGCTGTAACTACCATTTCAATGCATATCCTGTTCGCTTTGGGGGACTTTTGCACGCGGGATATCTGGCTGACAAACTCGGGTAATTTGTGCTGGGTGTGCGCTTGTGGGGTGTGAAAATTGGCTAGATTTTGTATAACGCGGCATTTTTGGCTGTCGCTTTCGGAACCAATTATCAACATTACCCAAACAGGGGCCTGTCTTTTCGGTTTGAATGTCAGTTTTCATTGCGCGGGTCAACTTCGCACACCTCTTCGGATTGTTGCTTCCCATTCCGCCCTAATTTTGCACCATTTTTGGCCCAAAAATTGCTCATTTTCTGAGATTCGCCATATTTTT
>SOPI01000619.1:0-26430 GCA_021307395.1 Trypanosoma vivax | reverse complement strand
GAACGAGTGGGCGCAGAAATCACGCAAGTGTGCTTTGCGCGGCGGCGGGCAGGCACACAGCTCGCGGAGGGAAGGGGATGCGACGCAGGCGAAGCGAAGGATGGGAGCTTTGCCTGTCTTCTCCCGACAGCGCCGGACGTTTTGGCGTGCCAGGAACTTGTAGTTAAGGTCGTGTGCGGCTTTTTTGGCAGCGCGGCGAGCGGACCGCGCAGCAGCAGTCTGGGTCTTTCGCACGTGTGTTCGCGGAGGCAGGCTCGGAGCAACACATACGCGCGAAAGAGTGCACGGAACGGAGGGCACGAGGCCGCAACAGTGAGGTGGGTTTGGTGGGAACGGCAAAAAGGAAGAGCCTACCGCGGGGCGCGGTGAAGACCCGCAGCAGACAGGAAGCGCCACGGACACCATGCATCAGCCACGGGAAAGCGGCTACAGGGCGTGGCGTGCGCAGCCCGTCGCCCAAGACAAGGCATGGGCACACGGCAAAGACATGGGACAAGCACTGGCCGACGAGGGCGCGCGCCGGGACGGCAGCGAGGAAGAGCGGGAGGCTGAAAAGGTCTGGACATGGACCGGGAACAAATCGGAACAAGGTCAGGGTGCGGGGAGGCAACCGCCGCGGCTGGGAAAAGCGCACGCGAGGTGAGCAGGCGGACGGGCACTGGCTTGGACTGGAATGAAAGCGAACACATTGAAGGCACTGCACAGGGGTGTTCGCGAAAAAGAAAACACGAGGGACAGGGAAATAGCACTGACGCGAATGTGTGCGAGGCCTGACAAAAGGTGGGCACGCATGCGACCAAGACACGCTACAGACGCCGAAGGTGAAATGACAACCTGCAAGGCGGCCGAAAGGATTGGCAACGGCATTTCGCGAGCAACACGGCGCGAGGCCGGGCAGCGATGGCGGGTGTTTGCGTGACGGCCGAACGGCATTGGCGGCCTCGGGGAGGCACGACGAGAACCGGTGAAAGGTGGGGCGCCGCGCGCGCGCGATGGAGGCACGGCGTGCGAGGGTCGCAATGTGCCGAGACGGAACGCAGAAGGTGAGGGGATGGTTGAGGCACACTAGCGAGGGCAAAGGACGGGCCACGCGACGCGCGAGGGCCGGACCAAAAGATGAGCAGTCGGCCGCAGAAAAGAAACAGGGAACAGACGATTCGCCGAACCGCCGGAGTGAACAGTAGCGAGGCTGTGCGGACACGATGTCGCGCGAAGGCCTTCGGGCGCTCGCTCTGGACGACGCGGGGGATAGGCGCCGTCGCGTGGACGGCAGAGGAAACAGAGTGAACGGCGGGCAGCACGCAGCAAACCGCGGCAGCGAACGAGGCGTGGGGCGGCTGCGTGGAAGAGGCGACTGACAGAGGACGAGCGATAGAGCGTAGTTCCACAGAGCGGGAGTCGAAAGAGTTGCGGACTATGCGCGTGCGAGAGGACCTGATCTGTGGCGTGGAGACAACAGGCAAGGGAAGGAGCATGTTGGTACGCGAGGTGCGGGACGCGTTGGGGTGCACGCGAATGGTAGCAGCGTGCTTGGCGCGGAGGGACAGGGTGCGGGGAAGCAGCATGAGAGGCGAAGAGGCAATGGTACCGGCATACGCCGACGCACCAGCGAACAAGCGAACACGGGGACGTACAACCGGGAGTGAGAGGGTCGGCAGCGAACAGGCACATGTTTGTGCCAGGTGTGGTTGCTTGGGAAAGAGTGGGCGAAGAGGACCGCCGTGCGCGGCAGAAGCGGAGTGGGGCGGGACAGTGGACGACACAGAGACAAGCCTGTGCATTAGAGGGCGTGTGTGGGGGGAGAGCGTGGCATCGGGGGGGGTTGTTGGGGTGGCGCGGCGATAAGTGACCTCACAATAGGCGAGAGACTCTGTGAGTGATGTGTGCGGGTGTGGGAAGAGGGAGCGCCGTGTCGTTGGAACCGATGAAGCCAGCGAGGCACGGATGTCGGTGGGAGAGCAAGTGAGGTTGAGCTTTGTCTTCGCAAGGACGTCAGGAGAAGCGGAAGCGAGGTCCGTGGACAGAGGGCACACAACAAAGTAAAGCGCAGGGACATCGCACCTTTCAGACGAGCTGAGCAAGGGATCGCCTGAAACGGAGAGGCGTCGGAAAGCAGCGAGAGACAGCGGTGCAGAGAAGGACTGAATTGCAGCGGGCGAAGGGCGGCAAAGCACAAAGCAGAAATGCGCACCCGACACGGAGCACAGGGGAAAAGACGGCAGGACAGGACGCCAGGGAACGAGGCGGGAATGGCGCGCAAGGAGACGCACGCTTTGATGGATGGACGAGTGTGCTTGAGCGGGACTGCGTAGGGGATTGACGGCGAAGCAGCTTTGACGACACAAACGCAGGACAGACTTCCGACGCGGGGCGAGAGGCGCCAGAAGACAGTGAAAGCAGAGGAGGAAGAGCGAGGCGAGGCTGCAGCAGAGTTGCAAGAAAAAGGGAGAGGTGCGAGCGCAACGTGACGCAAGGACAGTGCAGGGCCAGGTAAGTATAAGGGGCAGAGTGGCGCAGCAGAGACGGGGGGAAGCGAGGACGCAAGGGAGAGGGGGCGCGGCAAGGCAGAACAGGGAAGGGCAGCTTGGCAGGCGCGTGGGAACGAGGAGAGCCGTTGTGCGACGCGCAAAATGCAAGTCAGAGCGCTGGTCGAAAGTTTTGTTTTGGACATTTGTGTGTGCCGAAGCTTGGGGGACGGATTGGCACAGTGGCGAGACGAGGTGTGCTTGGGGGGATTGCGGTACCGCGAAGGAGGAGGAGAGGGAGGGGAGAGGAAAAGAGCGGAGAATTGGTCCAGTGAGGGAAGGGTGGTGAAACGCGCGCATTAAGTAGTGAGATAGGGGAAAGGGAAGGGAACAGCGACAATGACGCTTGCAGCTCTTGCGTGCTTTTGTCTTTCTTCTTGGCGGCAACAGTGGCGCAGGCGGCAACGCCGAGGGGTGGGGAAACGCGCGAGGACTTCAACGCACTTTCGAGGTGATGCTCAGCGGGGCCGGGGCGAAGGCAGAGGGACTGAAGGCACGAGTGACGGAAGAGGCTAGCAAGCTGCGCGCGGCAGCGGAGAAGTGGGAGTCGGCGGGCACCAACATGTCGGCATTCACTTCGTTGGCACAGCCTGTAAAAAACAGGACGAACGAGATTGCAGAGGAGTTAAAGGCGCTGGAGGAACATGTTCTTTTCGGCAAGAAGGACGCCGCAGCAGCGGCAACGATTGACGGCCTGGCAGCAAAGATGGCGCCGAAGAGTGGAAGCAGTGGGAACAAGGGGTTTGCAATGAGACGCGGTGATGAAATCGTGGCACTGGAAAATGACATGATTTGGCTCTGCAACCTAATTGACGGCAGTGGCAGCACAGGCTGCGGAAAAGGGACTGACGGCGTTTGCGCCTCCGCTCACAAGGGAGCCACAGACGCAAGTAAAGGAGGCTGGCACGGCATGAAGGCGAGCGGCAGTGGTGCGAATCCAACGCAGATTGAGACCAACAACTGGCCGATCACCAAGGGCATCTGCGAAACCCGCGGCAAAGGAGAAACGAGACAAAACGTCGAGGACATCAGCACGGTCATGATCGCCGCGCTAGCAACACTGCGCACACGCCTCAAGCCAGACAAAGCAGCAACTGACAACCTACAAACACATACTACCTCGGCCAAGCTGGCAATCAAGGCTGCGACGCCACAAGCAACCAGCAGGAAGAATGCGTCTGCTACGCAAAAGAAACCGCGGAAAAAACAGGCGGCCTGCCCGGCTGGGCACCCACTGCAGTGGAGATCGCCGCACGCATGCGAGAGGCCGCCCACATGGAAAGAAAGATCCACTCGCTCAGCGAAGAGAAGCAACGCGGGGCCGACACAGACAAGCGATGGCGCCAACACTTGGAAACACTCAGGCAAAGCGGCGCAACGACTTCGCGAGACAGCAAAGGAAAAGACACAGCGCCCAGCCACCAGAAAAGCCGCAGAACAGGGAACACGAAAAATGAAACCACACGACAAGGACCGGTACGTTGGAGGACCAAAGCAGCCAGACGGACAGTAAACGCGAATGTGACAGAACGCACCCGAACTGGGACGAAGACACAAAAAAGTGCGCGGACACAGCAACAGCGCGCACGTCATTTTTGGCGGCAGCCGCATGCGTGGCGCAGCTGACCGCCGTGCGACCTGTCTAGGGAAACACGCATGCGTGCATGCGCGACGGAAAGCGTGAAGCGGACACTCAACCGAGCAAGAGGAAACCGACCAGAAGGGTCTTAGTCGCAAAGCAAGGGACACGCGCAAAGAGGGAAACACGGAAAAAACAGGCACCGCACAACGAGCCAAAAACAGCGAATCGAACACAAGTCGAGAGGAAAGGGAAAGAAAGGATGACAAACGAAACCTGACAGCACACAGGCCAGGCGGAGGAACATAAGCGCGAAGAGGAAGACAAACGGAAAGCCACGCCTTGTTCTTGTGGGTCGTGAGCACACAGGCATGGCACTTCGCTGCCACGCTGAAACAAGAACACGCGAGGCAGACGGCATCGCCGCAGGCGTTTGAGAAACAAGCTCGAAACGCACCAACCAGAAGACACAGAACGAGCACAACAGCGCCGGCGTGCGCATGGCGCGAGCAAGCGCGGCGAAGAAGGTGCGCAGCGCAGCGGCACCCAGTCGCGATGCGCACCGCAGGAAGGTGCACGCATCGCAGTGGAAGGAAAGAGACACGCGAGCCACAAACAAACATACAACAAGGAACTTCGCACGGAAAAAGAAGGGCACGTGCAAAAACGATTTGAGCGGCGCGCGACGCAGCAAAACGAGCGCGCACACAGCGCATACGCAGCGCACACTTCCACAAACAACGCACACACCTGCGAAAGCGACGCGCCGATTTGAACACAAGGTCTCGCAGTTGAAAAGGGACGCAAAGCAAAGAAGATGCATACGAGCTTACATGAAAGCATAACGCCACAACAGGACGAACTGCCAGCATGGACGGGGCGCGAACAAACAAGTCAAGAAACGAGCGGACGGAAACACGACAAGCCACGCAAAGGCCCGCGAAGAAACCAGAAAGGAACACAAAAAGAGCCGAAAAAACACGCAAGCACAGACAGAACACAGCAAACCCAACAAAGTCACATGGGCTCACAAAGCAACGAAAGGCACAAGGCCACGCAAACAAGCAAGTGCGGCGCGAAACTATAGCAAACAAGCTCGGCCAGAAACAGAAACGCGACTTCAACATTACATGCGCTTGGTAAAAGGGAAAAAATCACGAACCGTGCGACAGGCAGCACGCGTGCAGCGGTAGCGCGAGGCGAGCGAAAGCAAAGCACACTGCGCCCGCGCCTTGACACACCACTGTCCGCGCGAAAAACACGACGCGCGAAAAAAACACAACACCACGGACAACGCTGCGGAGAAACAACACGCCGAGAGGCGCACGCGCACCGACAGACGCGCAGAAGACTTCAAGGGCGCCACCCACACGCCCAAAACACGCACAAGGACTGACAGAAAGAAAAGACTTGTGAAAGACAAAAGCACGGAAGCACGCAGGAAACACACAGGCAAAGGACAAGGCGCGGACGCGAAAAGGACCAGCCACAAGAAGGCAAAAACAAAAAACAGAGAACGCAGCGCGGAAAAAAAAGAAAATAGCAACACAACTTGGGACAACACACGCGAACAACAGAAAAAGAACCAGGGAAGACCGCAAGCAAGAGAGACACGGATGGGAAGCAGCACAACAAACGCAACAAAGACGCAAGGCCCAACCGAGGGAAAACGGCAGTAGGGCCAAAGAAAACAAGGCGGAAGCCTCGCCGAACACGGAAAACGCGGAAGACACTGGGTGACAAGAAAGACACCAGAACCAGCGAACCGCGAACACGACAAGCGCAATGCACACACGCACATGACGACAAAACGAGGACAGGCAAACAGAAAGACAGCAATGCGAAACTAAGGGCAAACGCGGGAGCGACCAAAAAAGGGCGCATGCACAAAGGGCGACAACAGAGCGCGGAGCACCTGGAAAACAAACCACAAAAGACAGGAAACGCACAAAAGGAAGCCAAGCAAACACAACAACAAACACCGGAACAGGAAGAAGAAGCGGTGATAAAGACACACAACGTCACAAACAAACGCAAAGACGAACACAAACGCAAAGGCCGAGGTGCGCCCCAACAAGAACGAGGCGACAACGGACAATAAAACGCACAGGACCACGGATAAGGGAAAGAAAAAGAAAAGAAGGGAAACGGAAAAGGTAAGAAAGTACAGGAAAAATAAAAACACTCTCAGCAGACAACGAAAAGCTGGCGCGCGAGACGCATGAAGGCCAGTAGGCTTGCAAGGAACCAACAGGCCAAAGGTGCCAGCGCGGGAAAGACATAAAACAACACAATAGCGCAAACACCAAAACCCAGGCAGCCAAAGAAGGCGAAGGACCTAGGACACAGAAGACAGACAAAACGCAAAAACAAAAGAGACACCGCAACAAGCACACAACGCAGACCAAGACAAACGCGCGCCGCAGCCCAAGGAAAGTGACTAGGCACAACAGGAAGGAAAACAAACAAGATGACAAAACCGAAAAAGAACGAAAAGAAGAACAACGAAAAAAGCAGGAGGAGAATTAGCGCCTTTTGCATCGCAGCCGACAACCAGCAGGACAGGGACACTGGCAGCAAGGACAAGAAACAACAAGCAAGAGCTGCATGAAAGGCGCTTCAGCGAATTGGGGCCAACAAAGAAACGAGGGGGGGAAAAACACCAACACGAAGCCGAAGTGAGCACAGAGGAAAAGGGTTGAACACACAAGACAGAGGAAGCAACAAAACACAGGGGAAGGAATGACAGACGGCAAAGAGAACAGAACAAGGAAAGCAAAAAACAGTTCGGCGAACAAAGTCGCACAGGAAAACACGCCAGCAGACTAGAGACTGCGCTCACGAAGACCAACTGCGGTACGACACACACACAAAAAAACGGACACACAGAGGTGGAGACGAACGCGGAGCAACAGATAAGCACGGCCAGTGAAGACAAAGCAGGATCAGAAAAACGAGACACAACCACAGGAAAACAGGACGAGACGAACACAACACCGTGCAAAGAGGTCAAGAGAACAAACACAACAGAGGAGCCGCAGTACAGCGGGGACAGAAAGACAGCACAAAAAATAGGGCAGCCAAGGCAACACGCACCAAGGAGGACAGAACAACACAGCGCGTCAACACAGCGTCAACAGGACAGGCCCGGGCACGAAAGGGTACATGCAGCGGGATTGGACGCACATGCAACGACAATGGCACCTGTCGTCAGCCGGGGCGTGTGGCAAGGGACACTGTGAGACCGGCGCAACGCGACCAGTGGAAGACGTGAATGCAGCGGCGGTGGTGAAGCAGAGGTGAAAAGCGCGCTGGCCTGTGGCGATGACACAGCCCGCATTTCTCTGCGCCTGCTTTTCGCATCCAGGTCAGCCGCGATCGGCCACGGCGTGCATCCGCGAGCACAAGGGGCAGAAAAGCACCACACCAACAACGGCGCGTGGCGCACGATGCACTCGGCGTTGGCGCCTGTGAGGGGAAAGGCGAACCGAAAACCAGTTGCGCAGCAAACGCCCAGCGAGCCGCAGCCGGAAAAGCGGCGTAAGACGCGGCGCGTGGAAAAAAGCGAAGAAAAAGAGGTCGCGCTGGCGAAGCGCCGCTTGTTGTGTTTGACTTGCTGCAGCGAGGAAGGTGCAGGATTGCAGCACGGGAACGACGGCGACCACTGTAACAGTGGCCGGGTCGCGGCAAAAAAACAAGCAACGGGCGCGGAGGCAAGGCGAACACCGAGGGCAAAGGAAGGGAACAGACCAAACGGGCAACAAGGGAACGAAGGCTTCGGGGAAACCGCCGATCCGGAGGCACTTGAAGGCCAGGCAACAAAAACGCGCGAAAAAGAAAAAACGTCCACGGACAAAACAGGGCGAGAGGTTTGGCGCGCGAGCATGGCGCGACGACGACTTGACACACAGTGGTGGGGACGCGCGGGGCACGGGAAAGTGCGTACCTGCCGCGACAAGGCTTGACGAAGTAGCGACGCTAAACAAAAAAAGCACGGCGTCGGCAGGGCCGCCAAGCTACAGGACGCGCGTACCAGAATAAAAAGCACGCAGCGCGCATGCAACGGGCGGACATGCCGCGCAGACATACGGCCGCAGGCTTGCGGAAACACTCTGCGAACGCGAAGCAGACAAGAACAGCGCATACAGAGTGAAGGAAGGTGGAGCACGGAAAATGAAACGGAACAGAAAGTGGAGACAGAAGGTGGGCGCACAAAGTTACGAGGGCGAATCGCGCCAACATGCTGCCCAACACGCGCCGCGGGAACGCTTGGACCGAAGCAAGATGAACGCACACTCGCGGCCAAGAACGCGACCAGCAAAGGTGCGGACGAGGAAACATTGAACGCGTTATCGCGAAACCTTTTGGGGGCGCAGAGGGAGACACGTGGCGAAGACCTGTCAAGAAGGGGGAAGCGCGGACTGGCGCCCAGCGCGCAGAAGCGACGATACGTGCACACAGCGAAGCGTGGTTTTTGTCGTGAATTGCCAAAGAGGAGGAAATAAAGGGAGACACGACGCGAGAAAGGCACGGCCGTCTAAAAGGCAGAGTGTGGAAGGCGCGACGCATAAAAGCTGTGCGCGCGCCCTGCATGGAAGGAAGGAAAACAGTAATAGCGAAGAGGGTGGCACGGCCGGCAGAAAAACAAATTGAGGGAGACGAGACTTTGCCGCCAAAACGGGAGCAGGCCAAAGCGGTGCACAGACGAAGACAGAATCGGAAAGCCCGCCGCCGTCGGCTAGCACACACTTCGGCATAATGCCTGGCTCAGCGACGATTTCGTTTTCGCATGCAGACATGCAATGGCAGAGGGACGAAAAAATTGACAGACGTGGCTCCGAGACAAACGGGAATGCCAGGAAACAGACACATAAAGCAGTGGGCGTTGCAACGGACGCCGTAAACAGCTTGTCAGACCAAAGACTGCGGACAGACCACGAGACAAGACACTTGGAAACGCGGGAACAGAGCCACGAAGAGAAGCCACCCAACCAGAGGCGAAAACGCAAAGTGCCAGGCGCGAGTTGGAGGTCAAAGGACGGCGTGATGTGCTGTGCGACATGCAAACCGGAAGAACGGAAACTGCAAGATGGCGCGAGGCGGGAGGGACGAGCAAAGACAGACAGGTAGCGCGGCGGTCGGCTTTTTGTTTTCCGGCGCCGCTGCCAGTGGCGAAACCAGATCTGTGTTTTTCACAACCAAGGTCGGGCGTGTGTCAGCGGACGGTTGCTTGTCTCTCTGTCGGTGCCTGCGCGCGGGCGGGAGTCGGCTTCTGCCATGGCGTGCACTGGGTTGCGCCACGCCAGCCGCCACAGCGCTCTGCGACACGGCTGGGATGGAACGAGTGGGCGCAGAAATCACGCAAGTGTGCTTTGCGCGGCGGCGGGCAGGCACACAGCTCGCGGAGGGAAGGGGATGCGACGCAGGCAAAACGAAGGGTGGGAGCTTTGCCTGTCTGCTCCCGACAGCGCCGGACGTTTTGGCGTGCCAGGAACTTGTAGTTAAGGTCGTGTGCGGCTTTTTTGGCAGCGCGGCGAGCGACGCGCGCAGCAGCAGTCTGGGTCTTTCGCACGTGTGTTCGCGGGAGGCAGGCGCGGAGCAACACATACGCGCGCGAAAGAGTGCACGGAACGGAGGGCACGAGGCCGCAACAGTGAGGTGGGTTTGGTGGGAACGGCAAAAAGGAAGAGCCTACCGCGGGGCGCGGTGAAGACCCGCAGCAGACAAGAAGCGCCACGGACACCATGCATCAGCCACGGGAAAGCGGCTACCGGGCGTGGCGTGCGCAGCCCGTCGCCCAAGACAAGGCATGGGCACACGGCAAAGACATGGGACAAGCACTGGCCGACGAGGGCGCGCGCCGGGACGGCAGCGAGGAAGAGCGGGAGGCTGAAAAGGTCGCTGGACATGGTCGGACCGAGGAACAAATCGGAACAAGGTCAGGGTGCGGGGAGGCAACCGCCGCGGCTGGGAAAAGCGCACGCGAGGTGAGCAGGCGGACGGGCACTGGCTTGGACTGGAATGAAAGCGAACACATTGAAGGCACTGCACAGGGGTGTTCGCGAAAAAGAAAACACGAGGGACAGGGAAATAGCACTGACGCGAATGTGTGCGAGGCCTGACAAAAGGTGGGCACGCATGCGACCAAGACACGCTACAGACGCCGAAGGTGGAATGACAACCTGCAAGGCGGCCGAAAGGATTGGCAACGGCATTTCGCGAGCAACACGGCGCGAGGCCGGGCAGCGATGGCGGGTGTTTGCGTGACGGCCGAACGGCATTGGCGGCCTCGGGGAGGCACGAAGAGAACCGGTGAAAGGTGGGGCGCCGCGCGCGGCGATGGAAGCACGGCGTGCGAGGGTCGCAATGTGCCGAGACGGAACGCAGAAGGTGAGGGGATGGTTGAGGCACACTAGCGAGGGCAAAGGACGGGCCACGCGACGCGCGAGGGCCGGAGCATAAGATGAGCAGTCGGCCCGCAGAAAAGAAACAGGAAACAGACAATTCGCCGACCCGAAGGAGTGAACAGTTGCGAGGCTGTGCGGACACAATGTCGCGCGAAGGCCTTCGGGCGCTCGCTCTGGACGACGCGGGGGATAGGCGCCGTCGCGTGGACGGCAGAGGAAACAGAGTGAACGAAGGGCAGCACGCACCAAACCGCGGCAGCGAACGAGGCGTGGGGCGGCTAAGTGGAAGAGGCGACTGACAGAGGACGAGCGATAGAGAGTAGTTCCACAGAGCGGGAGTCGAAAGAGTTGCGGACTATGCGCGTGTGAGAGGACCTGATCTGTGGCGTGGAGACAACAGGCATGGGGAAGGGAGCATGTTGGTACGCGAGGTGCGGACGCGTTGGCGTGCACGCGAATGGTAGCAGCATGCTTGGCGCGGAGGGACAGGGTGGGCGGGAAGCAGCATGAGAGGCGAAGAGGCAATGGTACCGGCATACGCCCGACGCACCAGCGAACAAGCGAACACGGGGACGTACAACGGGAGTGAGAGGGTCGGCAGCGAACGGGCACATGTTTGTGCCAGGTGTGGTTGCTTGGGAAAGAGTGGGCGAAGAGGGACCGCCGTGCGAGGCAGAGGCGGAGTGGGCGCGGGACAGTGGACGACACAGAGACAAGCCTGTGCATTAGAGGGCGTGTGTGGGGGGAGAGCGTGGGCATCGGGGGGGTTGTTGGGGTGGCGAGGCGCTAAGTGACCTCGCAATAGGCGAGAGACTCTGTGAGTGATGTGTGCGGGTGTGGAAGAGGGAGCGCCGTGTCGTTGGAACCGATGAAGTCAGACGCAGGCACGGATGTCGGTGGGACAGCAAGTAAGGTTGAGCTTTGTCTTCACAAGGACGTCAGGAGAAGCGGAAGCGAAGTCCGTGGACAGAGGGCACACAACAAAGTAGAGCGCAGGGACATCGCACCTTTCAGACGAGCTGAGCAAGGGATCGCCTGAAACGGAAAGGCGTCGGAAAGCAGCGAGAGACAGCGGTGCAGAGAAGGACTGAATTGCAGCGGGCGAAGGGCGGCAAAGGCACAAAGCAGAAATGCGCACCCGACACGGAGCACAGGGGGAAAAGACGGCAGGACAGGACGCCAGGAACGAGGCGGGAATGGCGCGCAAGGAGACGCACGCTTTGATGGATGGACGAGTGTGCTTGAGCGGGACTGCGTAGGGGCTTGACGGCGACGCAGCTTTGAGCGACACAAACGCAGGACAGAATTCCGACGCGGGGCGAGAGGCACCAGAAGACAGTGAAAGCAGAGGAGGAAGAGCGAGGCCGAGGCTGCAGAGGAGTTTGCAAGAAAAAGGGGGAGGGGCGAGCGCAACGTGACGCAAGGACAGTGCAGGGCCAGGGAAGTATAAGGGGCAGAGTGGCGCAGGCAGAGACGGGGGGAAGCAAGGACGCAAGGGGGAGGGGGCGCGGCAAGGCAGAACAGGGAAGGACAGCTTGGCGGGCACGTGGGAGACGAGGAGAGCCGTTGTGCGACGCGCAAAATGCAAGTCAGAGCGCTGGTCGAAAGTTTTGTTTTGGTCATTTGTGTGGACCGAAGCTTGGGGGCAGGACTGGCACAGTGGCGAGACGAGGTGTGTTGGGGGGATTGCGGTACCGCGAAGGATGGAGGAGAGGGGAGGGGAGAGAAAGAGGCGGAGAATTGGTCCAGTGAGGGAAGGGTGGTGAAACGAGCGCATTAAGTAGTGAGATAGGGGAAAGGGAAGGGAGCAAGGCGACAATGACGCTTGCAGCTCTTGCGTGCCTTTTGTCTTTCTTGGCTGCAACAGTGGCGCAGGCGGCAACGCCGACGGGTGGGGAAACGCGCGAGGACTTCAACGCACTTTGCGAGGTGATGCTCAGCGCGGCCGGGGCGAAGCAGAGGCAGAGGGACTGAAGGCACGAGTTACGGCGAGGCTAACAAGCTGCGCGCAGCAGCGGAGAAGTGGGAGGCGGCGGGCACCAACATGTCGGCATTCACTTCGGCGGCACATGCTGTAGAAAACAGGACGAACGGATTGCAGAGGAGCAAAGGGCAATGGAAGCGCAGCTTCTTTTCGGCAAGAAGGACAATGCGACAGCGGAAGCGATTGAAGAACTGGCAGCAAAGATGGCGCCGACAGGTGGTAGAGTGGGAACAGAGGGTTTGCAATGAAGCCAGGCAGAAATCGTGGCCCTGGCAAACGACATGATGTGGCTCTGCAACCTTGTTGGGAGCAGTGGCAGCACAGGCTGCGGGTCGCGCGTACAGGCGTTTGCGCCTGCGCCTACAAGGGAGCCACAGCCACCGTAAAGGAGGCTGGCACGGCATGAAGGCAGAAGGGCAAGGTGCGAATCCAACGCAGATTGAGACCAACAACTGGCCGATCACGCGGGAATCTGCGAAGCCCGCGGCAAAGGAGAAACGAAACAAACGCCGAGGACATCAGCACGCACATGATCGCCGCGCTACAACACTGCGCACACGACTCAAGCCAGACAAAGCAGCCACTGACAACCCTACGAACACATACTGCCTCGGCCAAGCTGGCATCAAGGCTGCAGCGCCACAAGCGACGAACAGGAAGCATGCGTCTGCTACGCAAAAGAACCGCGGAACGCACAGGCGGCCTGCCCGGCTGGGCACCCACTGCAGTGGAGATCGCCGCACGCATGCGAGAGGCCGCCCAACTGGAAAGACAGATCCACTCGCTCAGCGAAGAGGCACAACGCGCCGCCGACACAAACAAGCGGTGGCGGCAACACTTGGAAACACTCAGGCAAAGCGGCGCGACGACTTCGCGAGACACAAAAGGAAAAGACACAGCGACCAGCCACCAAGCAAGCCGCAACACAGGGAACACACAAAGTGAGGACCACACGACAAGGACCGAGACTACGGGAGACCAAGGCAGCCAGACGGACAGTAAACGCGAATGTGACAGAACGCACCCGAACTGGGACGAAAACACAAAAACGTGCGCGAACACAGCAACAGCGCGCACGGCATTTTGGGCGGCAGCCGCATGCGTGGCGCAGCTGACCGCCGTGCGACCTATCTAGGGAAACACGCATGCGTGCATGCGCGACGGAAACAGTGAAGCGGACCCGCAACCGAGCAAGATGAAAGCGACCAGAAGGGTCTTAGTCGCAAAGCAAGGGACACGCGCAAAGAGGGAAACACGGAAAAAACAAGCATAGCACAACGAGCCAAAAACAACGCATAGAACACAAGTCGAGAGGAAAGGGAAAGAAAGGATGACAAACGAAACCTGACAGCACACAGGCCAGGCGGAGGAACATAAGCGCGAAGAAGAAGACAAACGGAAAGACACGCCTTGTTCTTGTGGGTCGTGAGCACACAGGCATGGCACTTCGCTGCCACGCTGAAACAAGAACACGCGAGGCAGACGGCATCGCCGCAGGCGTCTGAGAAACAAGCTCGAAACGCACGAACCAGAAGACACAGAACGAGCACAACAGCGCCGGCGTGCGCATGGCGCGAGCAAGCGCGGCGAAGAAGGTGCGCAGCGCAGCGGCACCCAGTCGCGATGCGCACCGCAGGAAGGTGCACGCAACGCAGTGGAAGGAAAGAGACACGCGCGCCAGCAAACAAACATACAACAAGGCAACTTCGCACGGAAAAAGAAGGGCACATGCAAAAACGATTCGAGCGGCGCGCGACGAGCGCACACCGACCGCGCACACAGCGCATACGCAGCGCACACTTCCACAAACAACGCACACACCTGCGAAAGCGACGCGCCGCTTTGAACACAAAGTCTCGCAGTTGAAAAGGGACGCAAAGCAAAGAACATGCATGCGAGCTTACATGAAAGCAGCACGCCACAACAGGACGAACTGCCAGCATGGACGGGGCGCGAACAAACAAGTCAAGATGCGAGCGGAGGGAAACACAACGCGCCACGCAAAGGCCCAAGAAGAAGCCAGAAAGGAACACAAAAAGAGCCGAAAAAACACGCAAGCACAGACAGCACACAGCAAACCCAACAAAGTCACAAGGGATCCCAAAGCAACGAAAGGCACAAGGCCACAAAGACAAGCAAGTGAAGCGCGAAACTATAGGCCACAAGCTCGGCCAGAAACGCAAACGCGACTTCAGCATTACATGCGCGTGGTAAAAGGGAAAAAAACACGAACCGTGCGACAGGCAGAACGCGTGCAGCGGTCGCGCGAGGCGAGCGAAAGCAAAGCACACTGCGCCCGCGCCTTGACACACCACTGCCCGCGCGAAAAACACGACGCGCGAAAAAAACACAACACCACGGACAACGCTGCGGACAAACAAAGCGCCGAGAGGCGCACGCGCACCGACAGACGCGCAGAAGACTGCAAGGGCAACACCCACACGCACAAAACACGCACAAGGACTGACAGAAAGAAAAGAACTTGTGAAAGACAGAAGCACGGAAGCACGCAGGAAACACACAGGCAAAGGACAAGGCGCGGACGCGAAAAGGACCAGCCACAAGAAGGCAAAAACAAAAGACAAGAACACACCGCGGAAAAAAAAGAAAATAGCAACACAGCTTGGGACAACACACGCGAACAGGAGAAAAAGAACCAGGGAAGACCGCAAGCAAGAGACACACGGATGGGCGGCACGCACAACAAACGCAACAAAGACGCAAGGCCCAACCGAGGGAAAACGGCAGTAGGGACAAAGAACAAAGGCGGAAGCCTCGCAGAACACGGAAAACGCGGAAGATACTGGGTGACAGGAAAGACACCAGAACCAGCACACCGCGAACACGACAAGCGCAATGCACACACGAACATGCCGACAAAACGAGGACAGACAAAAAGAAAGACAGCAATGCGAAACTAAGGGCAACGCGGAGCGACCAAAAAAGGGCGCATGCACAAGGGCGACAACAAGCGCGGAGCACCTGGAAAACAAACCACAAAAGAAAGGAAACGCACAAAAGGAAGCCAAGCAAACACAACAACAAACACCGAAACAGGAAGAAGACAAGGTGATAACGACACACAACGTCACAAACAAACGCAAAGAAAAGCACAGCCGCTCAGGACGGGGTGCGCCCCAACAAGAACGAGGCGACCACGGACAATAAAACGCACAGGACCACGGACCGAGAAAGAAAAAGAAAGAAGGGAAGCGGAAAAGGTAAGAAAGTACAGGGAAAATAGAAACACTCTCAGCAGACACCGAAAAGCTGGCGAGCGAGACGCATGAAGGCCAGTAGGCTTGCAAGGAACCAACAGGCCGCAGGTGCCAGCGCGGGAAAGACATAAAACAACGCAATAGCGCAAACACCAAAACCCAGCCAGCCAAAGAAGGCGAAGGACCTAGGACACAGAAAACAGACAAAACGAAAAAACAAAAGAGACACCGCACAAGCACACAACGCAGACCAAGACAGACGCGCGCCGCAGCCCGCGGAAAGTGACTAGGCACAACAGGAAGGAAAACAAACAAGATGACAAAGACCGAAAAAGCACGAAAAGAAACACAACGAAAAAAGCAGAAGGAGAATTAGCGCCTTTTGCATCGCAACCGACAACCAGCAGGACAGGGACACTGGCAGCAAGGACAAGGAACAACGCGAAAGAGCTGCATGAAAGGACATTCAGCGAAGTGGGGCCAACAACAAAACGAGGGGGAAAAACACCAACACGAAGCCGAAGTGAGCACAGAGGAAAAGGGTTGAACACACAAGACAGAGGAAGCAACACAACACAGGGGAGGAATGACAAGCGGCAAAGAGAACAGAACAAGAAAGCAAAAGACAGTTCGGCGAACAAAGTCGCACAGGAAAACACGCCAGCAGACTAGAGACTGCGCTCACGAAGACCGCCTGCGGTACGACACACACACAAAAAAAACGGACACACAGAGGTGGAGACGAACGCGGAGCAACAGATAAAAACGGCCAGTGAAGACAAAGCAGGCTCAGAAAAACGAGACACAACCACCAGGAAAACAGGTCAAGACGAACACAACGCCGTGCAAAGAGGTCAAGGGAACAAACACAACAGAGGAGTCGCAGTACAGCGGGGACACAAAGACACAACAAAAAATAGGGCAGCCAAGGCAACACGCACCAAGGAGGACAGAACAACACAGCGCGTCAACACAGCGTCAACAGGACAGGACCGGGCACGAAAGGGTACATGCAGCGGGATTGGACGCACATGCAACGACAATGGCACCTGTCGTCAGCCGGGGCGTGTGGCAAGGGACACTGTGAGACCGGCGCAAGGCGACCAGTGGAAGACGTGAATGCAGCGGCGGTGGTGAAGCGAAGGTGAAAAGCGCGCTGGACTGTGGCGATGACACAGCCCGCATTTCTCTGCGCCTGCTTTTCGCATCCAGGTCAGCCGCGATCGGCCAAGGCGTGCATCCGCGAGCACAAGGGGCAGAAAAGAATCACACCAACAACGGCGCGTGGCGCACGATGCACTCGGCGTGCGCGCCTGTGAGGGGAAAGGCGGACCGAAAACCAGTTGCGCGGCAAACGCCCAGCGCGCCACAGCCGGAAAAGCGGCGTAAGACGCGGCGCGTGGAAAAAAGCGTCGAAAAAGAGGTCGCGCTGGCGAAGCGCCGCTTGTTGTGTTTGACTTGCTGCAGCGAGGAAGGTGCAGGATTGCAGCACGGGAACGACGGCGACCACTGTAACAGTGGCCGGGTAGCGGCAAAAAAAAAAGCAACGGGGCGCGGAGGCAAGGCGCACACCGAGGGAAAAGGCGGGGAACAGACCAAACGGGCAACAAGGGGCCGAAGGCTTCGGGGAAACCGCCGATCCGGAGGCACTTGAAGGCAGGCAACAAAAACGCGCGAAAAAGAAAAAACGTCCACGGACAAAACAGGGCGAGAGGTTTGGCGCAAGAGCATGGCGACGACGACGACTTGACACACAGTGGTGGGGACGCGCGGGGCACGGGAAAGTGCGTACCTGCCGCGACAAGGCTTGACGAAGTAGCGTCGCTAAACAAAACAAAGCACGGCGTCGGCAGGGCCGCCAAGCTACAGGACGCGCGTGCCAGAATAAAAAGCACGCAGCGCGCATGCAACGGGCGGACAAGCCGCGCAGACATACGGCCGCAGGCTTGCGGAGGCACTCTGCGAACGCGAAGCAGACAAGAACAGCGCATACAGAGTGAAGGAAGGTGGAGCACGGAAAATGAAACGGAACAGAAGTGGAGACAGAAAGTGGGCGCGCAAAGTTACGAGGGCGAATCGCGCCCGCAATGCTGCCCAACACGCGCCGCGGGAACGATTGGACCGAAGCAAGATGAACGCACACTCGCGGCCAAGAACGCGACCAGCAAAGGTGCGGACGAGGAAAAATTGAACGCGTTATCGCGAAACCTTTTGGGGGCGCAGAGGGAGACACGTGGCGAAGACCTGTCAAGAAGGGGGAAGCGCGGACTGGCGCCCAGCGCGCAGAAGCGACGATACGTGCACACAGCGAAGCGTGGTTTTTGTCGTGAATTGCCAAAGAGGAGGAAATAAAGGGAGACACGGCGCGAGAAAGGCACGGCCGTCTAAAAGGCAGAGTGTGGAAGGCGCGACGCATAAAAGCTGTGCGCGCGCCCTGCATGGAAGGAAGGAAAACAGTAATAGCGAAGAGGGTGGCACGGCCGGCAGAAAAACAAATTGAGGGAGACGAGACTTTGCCGCCAAAACGGGAAAACGGCCAAAGCGGTGCACAGACGAAGACAGAATCGGAAAGCCCGCCGCCGTCGGCTAGCACACACTTCGGCATAATGCCTGGCTCAGCGACGATTTCGTTTTCGCATGCAGACATGCAATGGCAGAGGGACGAAAAAATTGACAGACGTGGCTCCGAGAGAAACGGGAATGCCAGGAAACAGACACATAAAGCAGTGGGCGTTGCAACGGACGCCGTAAACAGCTTGTCAGACCAAAGACTGCGGACAGACCACGAGACAAGACACTTGGAAACGCGGGGAAGCAGAGCCACGAAGAGAAGCCGCCCAACCAGAGGCGAAAACGCAAAGTGCCAGGCGCGAGTTGGAGGTCAAAGGACGGCGAGATGTGCTGTGCGACATGCAAACCGGAAGAACGGACACTGCAAGATGGCGCGAGGCGGGAGGGACGAGCGAAGGCAGACAGGTAACGCGGCGGTCGGCTTTTTGTTTTCCGGCGCCGCTTCCAGTGGCGAAACCAGATCTGTGTTTTTCACGACCAAGGTCGGACGTGTGTCAGCGGACGGTTGCTTGTCTCTCTGTCGGTGCCTGCGCGCGGGCGGGAGTCGGCTTCTGCCATGGCGTGCACTGGGTTGCGCCACGCCCGCCGCCACAGCGCTCTGCGACGCGGCTGGGAGGAACGAGTGGGCGCAGAAATCACGCAAGTGTGCTTTGCGCGGCGGCGGGCAGGCACACAGCTCGCGGAGGGAAGGGGATGCGACGCAGGCGAAGCGAAGGATGGGAGCTTTGCCTGTCTTCTCCCGACAGCGCCGGACGTTTTGGCGTGCCAGGAACTTGTAGTTAAGGTCGTGTGCGGCTTTTTTGGCAGCGCGGCGAGCGGACCGCGCAGCAGCAGTCTGGGTCTTTCGCACGTGTGTTCGCGGGAGGCAGGCTCGGAGCAACACATACGCGCGCGAAAGAGTGCACGGAACGGAGGGCACGAGGCCGCAACAGTGAGGTGGGTTTGGTGGGAACGGCAAAAAGGAAGAGCCTACCGCGGGGCGCGGTGAAGACCCGCAGCAGACAGGAAGCGCCACGGACACCATGCATCAGCCACGGGAAAGCGGCTACAGGGCGTGGCGTGCGCAGCCCGTCGCCCAAGACAAGGCATGGGCACACGGCAAAGCATGGGACAAGCACTGGCCGACGAGGGCGCGCGCCGGGACGGCAGCGAGGAAGAGCGGGAGGCTGAAAAGGTCGCTGGACATGGTCGGACCGGGGAACAAATCGGAACAAGGTCAGGGTGCGGGGAGGCAACCGCCGCGGCTGGGAAAAGCGCACGCGAGGTGAGCAGGCGGACGGGCACTGGCTTGGACTGGAATGAAAGCGAACACATTGAAGGCACTGCACAGGGGTGTTCGCGAAAAAGAAAACACGAGGGACAGGGAAATAGCACTGACGCGAATGTGTGCGAGGCCTGACAAAAGGTGGGCACGCATGCGACCAAGACACGCTACAGACGCCGAAGGTGAAATGACAACCTGCAAGGCGGCCGAAAGGATTGGCAACGGCATTTCGCGAGCAACACGGCGCGAGGCCGGGCAGCGATGGCGGGTGTTTGCGTGACGGCCGAACGGCATTGGCGGCCTCGGGGAGCACGAAGAGAACCGGTGAAAGGTGGGGCGCCGCGCGCGGCGATGGAGGCACGGCGTGCGAGGGTCGCAATGTGCCGAGACGGAACGCAGAAGGTGAGGGGATGGTTGAGGCACACTAGCGAGGGCAAAGGACGGGCCACGCGACGCGCGAGGGCCGGACCAAAAGATGAGCAGTCGGCCCGCAGAAAAGAAACAGGAAACAGACAATTCGCCGAACCGCGGAGTGAACAGTTGCAAGGCTGTGCGGACACAATGTCGCGCGAAGGCCTTCGGGCGCTCGCTCTGGACGACGCGGGGGATAGGCGCCGTCGCGTGGACGGCAGAGGAAACAGAGTGAACGGCGGGCAGCACGCACCAAACCGCGGCAGCGAACGAGGCGTGGGGCGGCTGCGTGGAAGAGGCGACTGACAGAGGACGAGCGATAGAGCGTAGTTCCACAGAGCGGGAGTCGAAAGAGTTGCGGACTATGCGCGTGCGAGAGGACCTGATCTGTGGCGTGGAGACAACAGGTATGGGGAAGGGAGCATGTTGGCACGCGAGGTGCGGACGCGTTGGCGTGCACGCGAATGGTAGCAGCGTGCTTGGCGCGGAGGGACAGGGTGGGCGGGAAGCAGCATGAGAGGCGAAGAGGCAATGGTACCGGCATACGCCCGACGCACCAGCGAACAAGCGAACACGGGGACGTACAACGGGAGTGAGAGGGTCGGCAGCGAACAGGCACATGTTTGTGCCAGGTGTGGTTGCTTGGGAAAGAGTGGGCGAAGAGGGACCGCCGTGCGGGCAGAAGCGGAGTGGGCGCGGGACAGTGGAAGACACAGAGACAAGCCTGTGCATTAGAGGGCGTGTGTGGGGGGAGAGCGTGGGCATCGGGGGGGTTGTTGGGGTGGGGCGGCATAAGTGACCTCACAATAGGCGAGAGACTCTGTGAGTGATGTGTGCGGGTGTGGAAGAGGGAGCGCCGTGTCGTTGGAACCGATGAAGCCAGACGCAGGCACGGATGTCGGTGGGAGAGCAAGTGAGGTTGAGCTTTGTCTTCGCAAGGACGTCAGGAGAAGCGGAAGCGAAGTCCGTGGACAGAGGGCACACAACAAAGTAAAGCGCAGGGACATCGCACCTTTCAGACGAGCTGAGCAAGGGATCGCCTGAAACGGAGAGGCGTCGGAAAGCAGCGAGAGACAGCGGTGCAGAGAAGGACTGAATTGCAGCGGGCGAAGGGCGGCAAAGGCCAAAGCAGAAATGCGCACCCGACACGGAGCACAGGGGGAAAAGACGGCAGGACAGGACGCCAGGAACGAGGCGGGAATGGCACGCAAGGAGACGCACGCTTTGATGGATGGACGCGTGTGCTTGAGCGGGACTGCGTAGGGGATTGACGGCGACGCAGCTTTGAGCGACACAAACGCAGGACAGAATTCCGACGCGGGGCGAGAGGCACCAGAAGACAGTGAAAGCAGAGGAGGAAGAGCGAGGCCGAGGCTGCAGCAGAGTTTGCAAGAAAAAGGGAGAGGTGCGAGCGCAACGTGACGCAAGGACAGTGCGGGCCAGGGAAGTATAAGAGGCAGAGTGGCGCAGGCAGAGACGGGGGGGAAGCGAGGAACGCAAGGGAGAGGGGGCGCGGCAAGGCAGAACAGGGAAGGACAGCTTGGCAGGCGCGTGGGAGACGAGGAGAGCCGTTGTGCGACGCGCAAGATGCGGTCAGAGCGCTGGTCGAAAGTTTTGTTTTGGTCATTTGTGTGGCCCGTAGCTTGGGGGACGGACTGGCACAGTGGCGAGACGAGGTGTGCTTGGGGGGATTGCGGTACCGCGAAGGATGGAGGAGAGGGGAGGGGAGAGAAAAGAGGCGGAGAATTGGTCCATGAGGGAAGGGTGGTGAAACGAGCGCATTAAGTAGTGAGATAGGGGAAGGGAAGGGAGAACAGGCGACAATGACGCTTGCAGCTCTTGCGTGCCTTTTGTCTTTCCTTGGCTGGCAGCAGTGGCGCAGGCGACAACGCCGAGGGTGGGGAAACGCGCGAGGACTTCAACGCACTTTGCGAGGTGATGCTCAGCGCGGCCGGCGCGACAGAGGCAGAGGGACTGAAGGCACGAGTGACGGAAGAGGCTAGCAGCTGCGGCGGCAGCGGAGAAGTGGGAGGCGGCGGGCACCAACATGTCGGCATTCACTTCGGGGCACAATGGTAAAAACAGACGAACGAGATTGGAGAGGAGTTAAAGGCGCTGGTGGAACAGTTTTTTTCGGCAAGAAGGACGCCGCAGCAGCGGAAACGATTGACGGCCTGGCAGCAAAGATGGCGCCGAAGAGTGGAAGCAGTGGGAACAAGGGGTTTGCAATGAGACGCGGTGATGAAATCGTGGCACTGGAAACGACATGATGTGGCTCTGCAACCTATTTGCGGCAGTGGCAAGCACAGGCTGCGGGAAAGGGACTGACGGCGTTTGCGCCTCCGCCACAAGGGAGCCACAGACGCAAGTAAAGGAGGCTGGCAGGCATGAAGGCGAGCGGCAGTGGTGCGAATCCAACGCAGATTGAGCAAACAACTGGGCGATCACCAAGGGCATCTGCGAAACCCGCGGCAAGGGAGAAACGAACAAAGCGCAGAGGACATCAGCACGTCAATGATCGCCGCGCTTAGCAACACTGCGCACACGCTCAAGCCAGACAAAGCAGCCACTGAAAACCTACGAACACATACTGCCTCGGTCCAAGCTGGCATCAAGGCTGCGCGCCACAAGCAACACAGGAAGCATGCGTCTGCTACGACAAAAGAAAACCGCGGAAAAAACAGGCGCCTGCCCGGCTGGGCACCCACTGCAGTGGAGATCGCCGCACGCATGCGAGAGGCCGCCCAGCTGGAAAGAAAGATCCACTCGCTCAGCGAAGAGGCGCAACGCGGGGCGACACAGCCAAGCGATGGCGCCAACACTTGGAAACACTCAGGCAAAGCGGCGCGACGACTTCGCGAGACAGCAAAGGAAAAGACACAGCGCCCAGCCACCAGGCAAGCCGCAGCACAGGGAACACACAAATGAAAACCACACGACAAGGACCGGTACGGGAGACCAAAGCAGCCAGACGGACAGTAAACGCGAATGTGACAGAACGCACCCGAACTGGGACGAAGACACAAAAAGTGCGCGACACAGCAACAGCGCGCACGTCATTTTTGGCGGCAGCCGCATGCGTGGCGCAGCTGACCGCCGTGCGACCTGTCTAGGGAAACACGCACGCGTGCATGCGCGACGGAAACAGTGAAGCGGACCCGCAACCGAGCAAGAGGAAACCGACCAGAAGGGTCTTAGTCGCAAAGCAAGGGACACGCGCACAGAGGGAAACACGGAAAAAACAGGCACCGCAAACGAGCCAAAAACAGCGAATAGAACACAAGTCGAAAGGAAAGGGAAAGAAAGGATGACAAACGAAACCTGACAGCACACAGGCCAGGCGGAGGAACATAAGCGCGAAGAAGAAGACAAACGCAAAGACACGCCTTGTTCTTGTGGGTCGTGAGCACACAGGCATGGCACTTCGCTGCCACGCTGAGCCAAGAACACGCAAAAGACGGCATCGCCGCAGGCGTCTCAGAAACAAGGCCAAAACGCACGAACCAGAAGACACAGAAAGAGCAGCACAGCGCCGGCGTGCGCATGGCGCGACCAAGCGCGGCGCAGAAGGTGCGCAGCGCAGCGGCACCCAGTCGCGATGCGCACCGCAGGAAGGTGCACGCAACGCAGTGGAGGGAAAGAGACACGCGCGCCAGCAAACAAACATACAACAAGGCACTTCGCACGGAAAAAGAAGGGCACATGCAAAAACGATTCGAGCGGCGCGCGCCGCAGCACACCGACCGCGCACAACGAGCGCACACCGAGCGCGCACACAGCGCATACGCAGCGCACACTTCCACAAACAACGCACGCACCTGCGAAAGCGACGCGCCGCTTTGAACACAAAGTCTCGCAGTTGAAAAGGGACGCAAAGCAAAGAACATGCATACGAGCTTACATGAAAGCAGCACGCCACAACAGGACGAACTGCCAGCATGGACGGGGCGCGAACAAACAAGTCAAGAAGCGAGCGGACGGAAACACAACGCGCCACGCAAAGGCCCAAGAAGAAGCCAGAAAGGAACACAAAAAGAGCCGAAAAACACGCAGCACAGACAGCACACAGCAAACCCAACAAAGTCACAAGGGATCCCAAAGCAACGAAAGGCACAAGGCCACAAAGACAAGCAAGTGCAGCGCGAAACTATAGGCCACAAGCTCGGCCAGAAACGCAAACGCGACTTCAGCATTACATGCGCGTGGTAAAAGGAAAAAAAACACGAACCGTGCGACAGGCACAACGCGTGCAGCGGTCGCGCGAGGCGAGCGAAAGCAAAGCACACTGCGCCCGCGCCTTGACACACCACTGCCCGCGCGAAAAACACGACGCGCGAAAAAAACACAACACCACGGACAACGCTGCGGACAAACAAAGCGCCGAGAGGCGCACGCGCACCGACAGACGCGCAGAAGACTGCAAGGACAACACCCACACGCACAAAACACGCACAAGGACTGACAGAAAGAAAAAACTTGTGAAAGACAGAAGCACGGAGCACGCAGGAAACACACGCAAAGGACAAGGCGCGGACGCGAAAAGGACCAGCCACAAGAAGGCAAAAACAAAAACAAAGAACGCAGCGCGGAAAAAGAAAATAGCAACACAACTTGGGACAACACACGCGCGCAACAGAAAAAGAACCAGGGAAGACCGCAAGCAAGAGAGACACGGATGGGAAGCACGCAGCAACAAACGCAACAAAGACGCAAGGCCCAACCGAGGAAAAACGGCAGTAGGGACAAAGAAAAAAAGGCGGAAGCCTCGCAGAACACGGAAAACGCGGAAGACACTGGGTGACAAGAAAGACACCAGAACCAGCACACCGCGAACACGACATGCGCAATGCACACACGCACATGACGACAAAAACGAGGACAGACAAAAAGAAAGACAGCAATGCGAAACTAAGGGCACACGCGGACGCGACCAAAAAAGGGCGCATGCACAAAGGGCGACAACAGAGCGCGGAGCACCTGGAAAACACACCGCAAGAGACAGGAAACGCACACAAGGAAGCCAAGCAAAACACAACAACACAACGAAACAGGAAGAAGGCGCGGTGATAAAGACACACAACGTCACAAACAAACGCAAAGAAGCACACAAACAAAAAGGCCGAGGTGCGCCCCAAACAAGAACGAGGCGACCACGGACAATAAAACGCAGGACACGGACAAGAGAAAGAAAAAGAAAAGAAGGGAAGCGGAAAAGGTAAGAAAGTACAGGAAAAATAAAAACTCTCAGCAGACACCGAAAAGCTGGCGCGCGAGACGCATGAAGGCCAGTAGGCTTGCAAGGAACCAACAGGCCGCAGGTGCCAGCGCGGGAAAGACAAAACAACAATAGCGCAAACACCAAAACCCAGCCAGCCAAAGAAGGCGAAGGACCTAGGACACAGAAGACAGACAAAACGCAAAAGAGACACCGCACAAGCACACAACGCAGACCAAGACACACGCGCGCCGCAGCCCAAGGAAAGTGACTAGGCACAACAGGAAGGAAACAAACAAGATGACAAAGACCGAAAAAGAACGAAAAGAAACACAACGAAAAAAGCAGAAGGAGAATTAGCGCCTTTTGCATCGCAACCGACAACCAGCAGGACAGGGACACTGGCAGCAAGGACAAGAAACAACAAGCAAGAGCTGCATGAAAGGAACTTCAGCGAAGTGGGCCAACAACAAAAACGAGGAGGGAAAAACACCAACACGAAGCCGAAGTGAGCACAGAGGAAAAGGGTTGAACACACAAGACAGAGGAAGCAACAAAACACAGGGGAAGGAATGACAGACGGCAAAGAGAACAAACAAGGAAAGCAAAAGACAGTTCGGCGAACAAAGTCGCACAGGAAAACACGCCAGCAGACTAGAGACTGCGCTCACGAAGACCAACTGCGGTACGACACACACACAAAAAAAAACGGACACACAGAGGTGGAGACGAACGCGGAGCAACAGATAAAAACGGCCAGTGAAGACAAAGCAGGCTCAGAAAACAGAGACACAACCACCAGGAACAGGTCAAGACGAACACAACACCGTGCAAAGAGGTCAAGAGAAAAACACAACAGAGGAGCCGCAGTACAGCGGGGACAGAAAGACCGCACAAAAAATAGGGCAGCCAAGGCAACACGCACCAAGGAGGACAGAACAACACAGCGCGTCAACACAGCGTCAACAGGACAGGGCCGGGCACGAAAGGGTACATGCAGCGGGATTGGACGCACATGCAACGACAATGGCACCTGTCGTCAGCCGAGGCGTGTGGCAAGGGACACTGTGAGACCGGCGCAACGCGACCAGTGGAGACGTGAATGCAGCGGCGGTGGTGAAGCAGAGGTGAAAAGCGCGCTGGCCTGTGGCGATGACACAGCCCGCATTTCTCTGCGCCTGCTTTCGCATCCAGGTCAGCCGCGCTCGGCCACGGCGTGCATCCGCGAGCACAAGGGGAAGAAAAGCACCACACCA